>PVJN01012781.1:9692-50442 GCA_004026805.1 Lasiurus borealis
ACGATCTCATGTAAAAACAAAGGGGTTTATTCAGACCAGCATGCTGGGGCTCACAACATACTCTGAAAGCAGAGCAGAGGCTGAGAGCCTTGAGTTGATACAAAGCTGAGCTTATATACTATATGACAAGCAACAGGATTATACAAGGTCAACACAGAGTTTTATTTCCTCATACCTGCACACATCTCACAATCTACAGTCTCCGCATATTATCTGGTTCGATAATGGGATGGGACTGATGGTTATCTCTGGGTTACTCCCTTGGGACATCTGGACCATGTCTCCTGTCTCTGTTCTCAACCCTGAGACTGTAATTACAGGATGTAACTGGGGGATATGATTTTAAGCCGAGCTGTGTTAACTCTTGCCCAATCCTGATTTTTGCAACCTTACAAAAGAACCACACAGGAATATTAAAACCCATAGAAGCCAATCCTAGATCAAACAGAGCAGGATTAGGCCATTTTCCATAGGGGCCATTGACACTCCTGTGACTCATGCAGAAAAAATAACGTGGTTATCTGAAGAGCCTGTATGGGTCGATCATCTGGAAAACTATTGGCTGCACAGCAGCTGGTACAGGAGCAGCTTGAAGCTGGCCATATTATCCCCAGTAACTCTCCTTGGAAAACCCCTATCTTTGTCATTAAAAAGAAGTCAGGTAGATGGTGTTTGTTACAAGACTTAAGGGCAGTAAATAAAACAATGGTGCTAATGGGAGCCCTACAGCCTGGACTTCCCTCTCCTGTTGCTATACCCTTAGGGCATTTTAAAGTAATCATAGACTTAAAAGATTGCTTTTTTACCATTCCTCTGCACCCTGAGGACCAAAAGCGCTTTGCCTTCAGCCTACCCGCTATTAATTTTAGAGCACCCATGAAAAGGTTTCAATGGCATGTTCTCCCACAAGGTATGGCTAATAGTCCCACCTTATGTCAATCTTTTGTTGCTCTTGCAATACAAACAGTAAGAGATCATTGGCCAGAATGCATATTATTCATTACATGGATGATATTTTAATAGCTGGGAAGGATGGTGGTGAGGTCTTGAGATGTTATAATGAGTTAAAAAATGCTTTACAAGATAAAGGATTAGAGATCTCCCCTGATAAAGTCCAATTAACAGATCCATATACATATCTTGGTTTTCAAAAGAAAGGACCTCAGGTCTCCTCCCAGAAGTTAGAATTAAGATTAGATATGCTCAAAACTTTAAACGATTTTCAAAAACTCCTCGGAGATATCAACTGGCTCATGTCCTATCTAAAGCTTAGTAAAATTGATTTAAAACCTCTTTATGATATTCTACACGGGGATGCTAATCCTACATCTCCCCGTGAGCTGACACTGGAAGGAAGACAAGCCATACATATAGTAGAACAAGCCATTCGGTCACAAACTGTTACACCTTTGAAATTCATCATTTGCAAAACAGCTCTTTCACCAACCGCTGTTTTTTGGCAAACAGCCCCCCTCATGTGGGCTCATCTGCCTGCTTCACCTAAAAAGGTCATGGGGCCATGTTATCAAGCGGTATCTGATCTTATAATCCTAGGCAGGGAACAAGGGAAAAGATATTTTGGTAAAGAACCAGATTTTATCATACAGCCTTATACCAAAGAACAAGTTAATTGGCTCATGCAGACTACTGAATTCTGGCCTATTGCCTTAGCTTCTTATACTGGGCATCCTAGATAATCATTATCCACCAGACAAACTTATTGATTTTGCTAATAAACATGAATTAATATTCCCTAAAATCACCACATTTACCCCTTTAAATAATGCCTTATTGGTGTTTACTGATGGCTCTTCTACAGGTGTAGCTGCTTATACTTACCAGGACAAGGTGGTACAATTTACCACAAACAGCTGCTCCTCCCAATTAACAGAATTACCTGCTGTTATTGCGGTCCTATCAGCATTTCCCAATCAGTCTCTTAACATCTACACAGATAGCGCTTACATCGCACACTCTGTACCCTTATTAGAAACTGCTGGCCAAATTAAGGGCATTTCTAATACTGGCGACTTATTTAGACAACTACAGGTGCTTATCACAAAAAGAACGCACCCATTTTTTATAGGGCATTTACGTGCTCACTCTGGGCTTCCTGGTCCTCTAGCGGAAGGAAATCAGAAAGCAGATCTGGCCACTCGCCCACAAGCTCATATTTCTGCATTACTTGCTATCAATGCTGATGACTCTTCCCTAAAAATTGCTCAAGCACAGAAAAATCATCAGTTACACCATCTCAATGCACAGACTCTCCAGCTTATGCATAATATTACTAGGGAACAAGCCAGACAAATTGTCAAAGATTGCCCTTCTTGTGTCATATATCTCCCAGTATTACATCTCGGAGTCAACCCTAGGGGGTTAGTACCTAATGCATTATGGCAAATGGATGTTACCCATATCTCTGAATTTGGTAACCTCAAATATGTACATGTAATTATAGATACTTTTAGCGGTTTTATTCATGCTTCCCTCCAAACAGGTGAAGCCACTAAACATGTAATTAGCCATATGTTAACTGCCTTCGCAGTCTTAGGATGTCCACAACAATTAAAAACTGATAATGGCCCAGGCTATACCAGCTCAGCCTTTTCTCAATTATGTAAGTGCCTCAATATCCATCATACAACAGGTATTCCTTATAATCCCCAAGGTCAAAGAATCGTTGAAAGAGCACATTTCTCTTTAAAACTCACAATAGATAAAATAAAAAAGGGGGAATGGTACTCCACGAGGGGGTCACCCAGAAATATATTATCTCATTCCTTATTTATTCTCAATTTTTTAAATTTGGATGCAAATGGACAATCAGCAGCCACTCGCTTTTGGCATACAGAAACTCAGAGACAATTTGCTTCAGTACTATGGAAGGATCCTTTGACTAACTCCTGGCATGGCCCAGATCCAGTTCTTATCTGGGGCTGAGGATCAGTATGCATTTACTCTAAGGAAATGAAATCTGCAAGGTGGCTACCAGAACGCTTAAACAGATCATTCAAACTCAAGAAGTTGAGGATAATTCCAGGGACGAAAACTCGCCCTGAGAATATTTCCCCTATTAGTAGTATTATTCTCGCCCTGAGAATATTTCCCCTATTAGTAGAGCTTCTGGAGCTTTAGCTACAGGAACAGCAGGATTAGGAGTTGCTGTTCATTCATATACTAAACTCTCTAATCAGCTAGTTGATGATGTTCAGGCCTTATCCAGTGCTATTAATGATATTCAAGATCAGATAGACTTCTTAGTGGAGGTAGTCCTCCAGAATAGAAGAGGATTAGATTTATTGACAGCAGAATAGGGAGGGATCTGTTTGGCTCTACAGGAACGCTGCTGCTTTTATGCAAATTGGGCATTGTTCATGATAAGATAAAGTTACAAGAAGACCTAATAAAAAGAAGAAGAGAACTATTCGACAACCCTTTGTGGAGCGGGCTAAATGGAATATTACCCTACCTCCTTCCCTTACTAGAACCTCTGCTTGACTTACTAATAATTCTATCACTAGGACCTTTTCTTTTTAATAAGTTGATGGCTTTTATCAAGCAACAAGTGGATGCCGTTAAGATGCAATCTATACAGGTCCCTTATCATAAACTTGAGATGGGCCTAAAGGGAAAGTTGCAAACTCCTTGAAAAGGAGAAATACAACAACATCGTATAGAGTAATTGAGGTAATTACTCTAATATTCAAGGAATAGACATTCAATAGAGTAATTGAGGAATTACTCTAACAGCAAACTTTCCGCCTTGGTGCGCTGGACTGGTTAGCCAGAGACGGGCAACTGGAACTTATACGTGATACCGACCACTGCCTAAGCCAGGAACTGGGCCTTATGCCGCCCTGCTTTCCAATGATGGGTAAGGTGGGTTGGTACTGTATGGTAGTTCCTGACCTAAGACAGGCACAGTCCCCTCAAGGATATTCGGCCTTTCAAGGTTTAAAGAAAAGGGGGACCTGTGGGAAACTTGTTGTGCTTGACAGCCATTTTGTAGTAAGCTTCAGCCAAGTTAGCACTAACCTCGGGCTAGGTTTCAATTACCCCAAACCCTATCTCTTTCCCTATCTCCCAAAAGCCAGGCGTTTCACCTTAGGGCTAGGAATTTTCGCTAACTTCCTTATTTCTCCCTATAAATACCCCGAACTGCTGTTGAATAAAGGAGACTTGATCAGAACTTTGTCTTGTCTCCATTCCTTGTGTCTCTTGTCTCTTTCATCCCCACTCCCCCTCTAGGGTCCTCGTTGACTTCACCGGAGGGTCGGGACAGAAATCAATAAAATATATATTTTAAAAATTTGTGTCTCCAATAAATAAAATAATGCTAGGTTTTATACTTTATTAAATATGGCAGTCTTTTACTGGGTTAATGTTATCTATTTTACATAGGTATTGTATCTACCATTTCTCATTAACAAAATTTTATTGAGCTCTACAGAGATGAAGAATGTTGACGATGGGTTTTGAAAACAGAAAAATGACATATTTACATTTATTTAGTAAGTAATGTGCAAAGGAAAGCACATTGTAAGTTTGTTCTCTAGCCAGTTTATGAGACTTTATGTGATCTGATGTCTCCATCCAGATTTTACACATACCTAATTTTTTAGTTGGAATGTGGAAAACTCTAGAAATTGGTCTACACAAAAAAGGACCTGCTCAGACAAGGCTAACCTTAAAACATGCCCTGATAACTGAGGCCAAATAATACCCTTTGTCATATCTGTTTCCTCAAAGAAACAACATCCTTATTCTACAGGCCTCCTGCTGACAGAGGCGCTGAAGGAACAGAATGCACCATCAGTTAGGCTCCTTCACTGCATAAGCAGCATGTGTCCAGAGGAGCTGTCAAGCCTTCCACTCCTCTACCGGAATCATATTTACTTTTTTCATCAGAATAATTTAGCTTGTTTGCCTTATGAATGGGATTGTCTTCATTGGTTTCATTTATTGCTTTTTATGAGTTAGCATATCATTTTCTGTGCATCCATATAGCACTCTGCTAAGAATAGAATGGCTTCTTATTAAGTAGTTGAATTATATCATTGTATAGTTTAGGAGTCGTTAATTTTTTTTCCAGAATGTCTAGTTCTTTATTTATATGTGCTTTAAGGCCCAATCATGCCCCCCAAAAAGCTAAAAGGAGAATAATGATGAAAGTAAGTAGAGGTAATAATTAAAATAAATTTTTCAAAAACCTACATAATCTATATTCCATTCCCAACATGTTCTCCATTTGGGTAGTTATAGAAAATGGCATCCACTGAAATAGGCTACTGGTATATATATTTTTTAAAACTATTTTTTGAAGTGGTTTTTAAGTTTATAAAAAAATTGAGAGAAAATTACAGAGATTTCTCACATATCTCTGCTCCCATACCAGCACATCCTCCCCCATTATTAACATTATTTACCAGAATGGTACATTTTTTACTAAGGATGAACACATTATAATCACCCCAAATTTGTAGTTTACCTTAGGGTTCACTCTTTATGTTGTAAATTCTCTGGATATGGACAAACATATAATGAAATATATTGATTGTCCTATATAAAATAAAAGCCTAATATGCTAAGTGTTCAGTTGACCAGTCATTTGTTCAACCAATCAAAGTGTAATATGCTAATGATAACCACTTGCTATGACATGTACTGACCAATAGGGGACAGTCAACCAGTCAACCAATTGCTATTATGTTGTACTGACCACCAGGGGGCAGATGCTCCAACCAGTAGGTTAGCTTGCTGCTGGGGTCCGGCTGATTAGGACTGAGTGAGATGGGCCAGATACATGTTGGTGTCTTCCTGTTGTCCCTCCCAGCTGGCCAACCTTCTGCATCTGTCCCTGGCACCAATCATGCATTAGTAGGGTCCCTCAGCCTGGCTTGCACCCTCTTGCAATCCAGGAACCCTTGGGGGATGTCGGAGAGCTGATTTCAGTCCAATCTTACAGGGGAAGCATCGCTAAGCCTGAAGTAGACTCCTGGCTGGCAAGCACAGCTGCAGTGACAGGAGCCTCACTTGCCTCTGCAGCAGCACTAAGAATGTCTGACTGGCCGAGACCAGTTTGGCTCAGTGGATAGAGCATTGGCCTGCGGACTGAAAGGTCCTGGGTTCAATTCTGGTCAGGGGCATGTACCTTGCTTGTGGGCACATTTCCAGTGTGGGGTGTGCAGGAGGCGGCTGACTGATGTCTTTCTCTCATCGATGTTTCTGACTTTCTATCCCTCTCCCTTCCTCTCTGTGAAAAATCAATAAAATATATTAAAAAAAATAAAAAATAAACAGTCATTCCCTTTAAAAAAAAAAAAAAGATTATCTGATTGACAGCTTAGGTCTGGAAGAGGGGAGCAGGCCTAAGCTGGCAGTTGGACATCCTCCAATGGCTCCTCTAACTCGAGTTCATAAATTTTGTGCACCAGATCTCTAGTTATAATATAATACAAAGTATTTTTCTGCTCCTCATTTTCATGTCTGCATTATGTTTGTTTCCTCCTTACTTGTCCATACTTGTAGTAATAAAAAATAATTTATAATGCCTTTTCCCCTTCAATTTTTTATATCACATAAATCTTGTTATTTTAATGGCTACTCTAGAGATTGCAACATGCATCTTCAACATCATCTGTAATAATTAAAATGTAATATGCTAATTAAACTGGATGATCTTCCAGTTGAAGCCAGGGCTGTGAGGGAAATTTGGGTCCTAACCACTGGCTCCTAACTGCTCACCTGCCTGCCTGCCTGATTGCCGCTAACTGCTACTCTACCAGCCTGATCATCCTCTAACTGCTTCCCTACTGGCCTGATTGTCCCTATCAGCCTCTACCACTGCAGCTTGTCCAGAAGGACATCCAGAATGACATCCAGGAGGTCGTTTGTCAGTCTGGTCTAATTAGCATATTACACTTTTATTAGTATAGATTACTAACTATATTTCCTATGCTATACTTTACTTCCTCCGTGACTCTTTTGTAACTAACAATCTCTACTTCTCAATCCCTTCACCTTTTTTTAAATCCTCACCCAAGGATATGCTTTTATTGATTTGAGAAAGAGAAGAGAGAGAGAGGGATTCATCAATATGATAGAGATACATATTGCCTCCTGTACTCACTCTGACTGGGCATCAAACCCACAACCTATGCATGTGCCCCAACAGGGATCAAATCCACAACTTTTCTCGTGTAAAGGAGAATGCTCTAATCCAACAATTGCCAACCTTTCGGACTTCACAGACCATCAGTGGTCTGCGGACCACCAGTTGACAAACACTGCTCTAACCAACTGAGCCACTTATCCAGAGCTCAGTGGTTCAGCTGGGCTCACTGCTTCTTAGCGCTGGCCCAGCTCCTCGGCCACTGGTGGGTGGGGGTAATATGGGGCCAAGTCGGCTGGGGGAGAAAGTGTGGGAGGTGAAACACTGCAAGTCACATTCCATCCAGCCTCTCTGGAGGTTCTGCATTGTGGCACCTCCTATCCCCCTGCCTCTGTGGTTGCCTCTGTAGAAGGGGCTGTAGCGCCAGACCAGACCTTTCCCATGCTCTCCAACACCACTGCCTTTCCAGTGTTGCTTCTGTGGAAGGGGGTTCACCAGGACTACCATGTCTGGCTGGCAGTACAGGCTCACTGGCCCCACCCCACCCATTGGTGTTTCCAGAAGGTGTCTGGAAAACGTACAATCTAGCTGCTCTAATTATCATATTACCCTTTTATTAGTGCAAATTAGTGGCCCAGTGCATGAAATCTGTGCACGGGGGGTGGGGTGGGGGATTCCTCAGCCCAGCCTGCACCTTCTCCAATCTGGGACCCCTCAGTAGATGTCTGACTGCCTTTTGCAATTTGGGACTGCTGAATCCTAACTTCTCGCCTGCCTGCCTCTCTGATTTCCCCTAAATTATGCTTCCCTGCTGGCCTGATCACTCCTAATTGCCTGTGCCTCCCCCCATATTTGGGACCCAAGATTCCCTCCTCCAGCTGGTCATAGGTACCCAGGACCAGAGCTTCCCTCCCTCTGGCCAGCTACAAGCACCCAGGACCCAGGCTGGCTTTGCCTGGGCCAACTGAAGTTGCAGAGGATTGTGAAAAGGCAGTTTTACCAGGGTCACAGTCACTAGTGCCCAAGACAGCAGGACAGGAGGCTTGTCCCTCTCTTGGGCCACACCCATTCCTCTCTCCCAATGTTGAGTGTCTAAGCCATTATGGCATGATGGTATGAGGGTATGATGAACATTTGCATATTAGCTCTTTATTATATAGGATAATATACTATTAGTATTTTTTAAAAAGGTAATTTTAATTATTTTACCCATATATTTACTCCTTTTTGTATACTTCACATCTACCTGCATGCATTTTCTTTGAAGGAAGCAAGGTCATCATTTGGGATAAAGATAATAATGAAGTAGACATATTTAGTCTGATTCAACAGTTACAAAGCATAGAACAGCTTACGAAGGGCTGTGATTCTAGTCCCTTAGGGAATCCAGTCCAGGCGCGACTGCAGCAGATGCCCCAATCACTCTGCCTGAGAGGAGAATGAACCCTAGAGATCTGATCTTATGTTTAAAATATATTTTTATTGATTTCAGAGAGGAAAGGAGAGGAAGAGATAGAAATATCAATGATGAGAGAGGATCATTGATTGGCTGCCTCCTGCATACATACCCCCACAAGGGACTGAACCCACAACCTGGGCATGTACTCTTGACAAGAAACAAACCTGGGACCCCTCAATCCACAATCCAATCCAATGATCCAATGCTCTGTCCTCTGAGCCAAACCTGCCATGGTTCTATCTTTTTCTTTATTCTTTAAGAGATGATGGTTTTATATATATATATACACATATATATACAATATATATAATACATATATATACACACATATATATATATATTGTATATATGTATATATATATACACATACAATATTGTATATATGTATATATATATATATATATATACACATACAATATATATATATATATATATATATACATATATATATATATTGCACACTTACCATCAAGGGTCAGACGCTCAATGCAAGAGCTGTCCCCAGCCTGTAGGCCTGGCCATCCAAGGTTGGTGCCAGTGGGGGACCCCCCAACTGACCCACTAATTGCCCCTGATCAACCCTGATTGCTGGCCATGCCTAGGGACCTTATTTGCACATGAATTTCATGTACCAGGCCTCCAGTGTGTGTGTGTGTATGTGTGTGTGTGTGTGTATGGATTGAGCCCCCAACCAAGCATATACCCTTGAGTGGAATCAAACACACGACCTTCAGTTCTCAGGCTGATGCTCTATCCATTGAGCCAAGCCAGCTAAGGCTAGAAATTCTTTCTTGAAGTCATGGACTAATATGTTTATATAGTTTGGGAAATAGCCATTATTTAGACTGGAGACAGGGAATGAACCCACAACTGCCAGCCTGATCTATGCCCTTGAATGGGAATCAAACCTGAGACCCTTCTGTGTGTGGGCTAACACTCTAACCACTAGCCAGAACTATTACTTCTTTTTAATTCTTTTTCTTCTCCTCTGCTGGGATTCCAATGATTTTAAGTTTATTGATATACTCCATATATAATATCCTAACATTTTTATAATGTATGTAATTGATATTTGTCACTGACTTTTCTTCACACAATGAAGTCTATAATTCAAATTTTTTACTGATTTTCTGAATTTAGATATTTTATTTTTAAGCTTTAGATTATGTATTTGATAACTGCATAAATGTTAATTTTCTAGTAAAAAGACTATTTTCTTTTACATATGTAGTTTGTTCATTTTTTTTTCAGTTTTTCTAAAAGAGCAATCATAGTGATTTTTTGTTCATTATCTTCTTTTACACTCTTGGATGATCTTTTAGATGTCTTCTAACTCCTCTTTTACTACCTTTGTTGTTTTCTTATTTTGGCCAAAAATTTCTGGATAGAATTACCTTTGACTTAAGAAATTTCCATCTTTCCTCTGAAAGATAGACTTAATGACAACTTCAGTACAATTAGAAATTGAGTTTGGCCATAAAATATTATAAATTTAGTAAAACACGTATACCTAAATGGACTTTCTATTGAGAGCCAATGTATCTCTATTTTCTCAGCTTTGAAAAATAATGTTGACTACATATGGATACTCAAATCTTGAAAAACTCAATTCTCTAGCATCTATCCCAAGCTCCTTCAAAATCAGGCAAATGTTTTAAATGAAAAAACAATACATATCTTTGAGGCAAGTCCCTTTCCACTAGGTACAATAGATTCTAGATATTAATGCCTTTAAAACTTTTCACCTTTCTTACCAGCTTCCCACAGAGGACCTAAACTCTACAAATGTGTAGGGAAAAATATCTTTGAATTTGATGCCCTTATGTGTCTAACATCAATCTAGTTTCTTCTACAAACTAAGATGTTTCCTGGGTTCTCTCTCCTTAACAGAATCACATTGTATGGGCCAAACTTGATCCTTAATTTACTAGTATACTCAACATTAACACATCCTGGGAAACAGTCATTTTGTTCCAGGAGGAAAAGGACTAATAATTCAGCTTGTTTTCCCTTCTCTGTAATTTTTAAGTCTTCAAATTTCATATCTTCCACAACTCTCTGATACTTTTAAAGTACACACCCTTATGTTCATAGCAGAACAATTTACAATAGCTACAATTTGGAAACAGCCTAGGTGCCCATCAGCAGATGAGTGGATCAGAAAACCATGGTACATCTACACAATGTAATTCTATGCTGCCATAAAAAAAGAAACAATTTGTTCCATTTGCAGCAACCGGGATGGAACTGGAGAGCCTTATCCTAAGTAAAATAATCCAGTCAATGAAGGAGAAACACCACATGATCTCACTCATTTGTGGATAAGGTTAAGAAGAGGTGAGGTAGATAATAGATCAACCAAAGGACTTGTATGCATGCATATAAGCATAACCAATGAACACAAGACACTGGGGGGTTAGGGTATGCCTGAGAGCAGGGTAGGGGGGCAATGCGAAGATTCGTATATATGTAGAACATTAATAAAAAAAATAAAAAAGTTAAAAAATAACTTTAAAACTTTTCACCTTTCTTACCAGCTTCCCACAGAGGACCTAAACTCTACAAATGTGTAGGGAAAAATATCTTTGGCTTTGGGAAATAGTACACATTTTCAAAATTTGACATTGTATAGTTGTTTTCAGAAAAGTCAGTTATCTACCAAGGCCTACCTAGAATTGGAAGTATCTTCTTTTTTATCTAATTTTATAACCAAAGAAACTCAGAGATAACTGTTAGTGTCATCTTGTCTTTTCTTATTTTGTTGGAAAATTTCTGTAAATTCAAGAAACTTTCCTAAGATGGCAAAGGGCCTAACTTTCCTTTACCAAGTAACTTTTCTAAGGTGGGAAAATGGTAAGAAAAAACTCAGACAAAAACTTTTGATGCTTTCTCATTCTTGTTTTTTTATTTTTTTTTATTATTCTAAGATCATTATTGTAACAATCACAATTCAGACAGAAAAGATTAAAACACATTAGTGATAGAAAACACATTTTAGAGGGATAGAATTAAATATAAGGAATTGGGAAAACAGGCATTGAAGAACAAAACAAGTTAAGGAAGACAATGTGCTCTAGCTTGTTAGTAACCATAAAATACTAAGTGTAAGAAGGTAATTTCATACATGGAACTGAGGAACAAAGGAAAAAGGTTAGGGTTATATGAATCTACTAGAGGCCTGGTGCACAGGTTTATGCACCATTGGGGTCCTTCAGCCTGGCCTGTGCCCTCTCTCAATCCAGGACCCCTCAGGGAATATTGGAGAGCTGATTTTGGCCCAATCCCTGAAGGATAGGATGAAGGACCCCACCAGTAAACAAATCCATGCAACAGGCCTCTAGTATACACATAAGATCTTTGGTTAATCTCTTCCTACCCTCCACCCCGCCCCCCACTTCCCCCTGAGATTCATCAGTCTGTTCCATGTTTAAATACCTGCAGTTTCTGCTGCTGTGTTGAGGATCTTCCCCCTGGTGGTCAGTGCATGTCATAGCTACCAACTGCCAACTGCTTGGCCAGTTACTTAGGCTTTTATACACACACACACACACACACACTAGAGGCCTAGTGCACAAAATTCGTGCTCTAGGGGTGGGGTTTCTTTCAGCCCAGCCTGCTCCCTCTCCAATCTGGGATACCTTGACCCAGGCAGGATCAAGTCTAAACAGGCAGTCGGACATCCCTCAGACAATCCAGGACTGATGGATTCCAACTGCTCGCCCACCTACCTTCCTTATTGCCCCTAACCACTTCTGCCTGCCTTCCTTATTGCCCCTAACAACTTGTTCTTGCCAGCCTGATCACCCTCTAACCACTCCTCTGCCAGTCTGATAGATGCCTAACTGCTTCCCTGCCAGACTGTTTACCTCTAACTGCCCTCCCTTCTGCAGGCATGGTCACCTCTAACTGTACTCCCCTGCATGCCTGGATCTCCCAACTGCCCTCCCCTGCTGGCCATCTTGTAGTGGCCATCTTGTGTCTACATGGGGGCAGTCATCTTGGGTGTTGGAATGATGGTCAATCTGCATATTATTCTTTTATTAGGTAGGATAGAGGTTTGATGCATGAGTGGGAGGCAGCTGGTTTGCCCTGAAGGGAATCCTGGATCAGGGTGGGTGTTCCTTTGGGGCATAGAGTGACCTGGGAAAGGGGCCTGTGGTGGTTTGCAGGTCGGCCATATCTGCCAGTGACCCAAGTAAAGGCCCTGGTATCTGGGATTTATTTATCTTCTACAATTGAAACTTTGTAGCCTGGAACGGAGCCAAGCCTTCTGCTCCCTCAGTGGCAGCAGCCACTGAAACTTTGTAGCCTTAAGTGGAGGCTTGGGTCAGCCAAGGTGTGTGGAAAAGTTGGCTTCCTCCATCACCAGTGGCAACCTAAGCCTCCCTACTGCTCTCTCTGTGGCCATAGCCATCTTGGTTAATTAGCATACTTAGTCTGATTGGCTGGTGGCTGTGGCTGGTGAGCATGGCTGGTGGGTGTAGCAGAGGTATGGTCAATTTGCATATTACTCTTTTATTAGATAGGATATAGACTAGAGGCCTGATGCAAGAAAATTGTGCAAAGATAGGCCCTCACAGCCCCAGCTGCCTTGTGGCCCCAGCTGCCTCATGGCACTGTCACCTCACTTGCATCTGTCTTGGCTTGGCACTGCCCACATCCACCACCACACACCCCCTAAACACCCCAGTTTCACAGAGCCCCTGGATCAATCACCCCACAGAGGGTGGCCTGGACTTCCCTCTTTGGGGTGATCGTACAGTGATGGTGGGTCCCCCCACCAATTTCATCACAACCACCTTGGCTGACTTGGCAGCAGTATGTGTAATAGTGTGGTCGCCCGGACAGTTGGTCATTCTGCCTCTCAGACATTTGGTCAATTTGCATATTACACTTTCATTATTATAAACTAGAGGCCCAGTGCATGAAATTTGTGCATGGGAGAGGGATGTCCCTCAGGACAGCCTGCACCCTCTCCAATCTGGGACCCTTTGAGAGATGTCCAACTGTCTGTTTCCCTCTCAAAATCCAGGACTGCTGGCTCTCAACTGCTCATCTGCCTGCCTCCCTGATTGCCCCTAACTGCTTCTGCCTGACAGCCTGATCACCCCCTAACCACTTTCTTGCCAGCCTTATCTATGCCTTACTGCTCTTCTACCATCCCAATTGCTCCTAACTACCCTCCCTTGCAGGACTTATCCCCCCTAACTGCCCTCCCCTGCCAGCCATCTTGTGGCAGGCATCTTTTGACCACATGGGGGCAGCCATCTTTGACCACATGAGGGCCACCATATTGTGTGTTGGAGTGATGGCAATTTGCATATAACCTCTTTTTTAAATAGGATAGGACTATAGGGCTGGCCTATGGATCTGAGACTCAGAACTCTGATAGTAGATATTGCTGAGCTGGTGTAGAAGATTTGGGATATTGCTAGAGAGCTCAAAGAGGCCTCAGAGCTCTGAAAGTAACATTAGATAGCTATGCTGATCTCTCTTAGATTGACAATGAGGTTGGTATAAAGTGATTTTTTTTAAAAAAGGATATTGAACCTAAGTATAACTACAAGTGTAAAACCTGTTAATCAAGTAACATTAACATACAGAAAGTAAAGAGATCTCCCAGATTTCCAAATGCTCATTCATTCTTCCTATTTCAGATCCCTATAAGAGTAGTTCTGATACAAAAATGTAGTTTCAATGATGCAGGGGGAAAAATGGGAAGGGGCTTTGGAGCTGAGTAGTAGTAACTGAAAAACTGGTACACCATCCATGTGCCATGCCATTTCCAGAAAATAATCAAGAAATAAATTGTAGGTAAGAAAAACCTTCTAATTGTTTAAAATGAAGAAGAACAATTAGAAACATTCTAGGAATTACCATTTTTAATGAATACCTGTTTTGATACAATTTTTGGTACTGATTACTTTTGTTTCCCATGTTGATTCTGGGAAAATAACATTTAGGTTTACTATGATTTTGGATCTGGTCTTGCAGGTTAAGTCAGAACAAGTTTCAGGGTCTTGGTTGTGGAGGTGGAATATTTTGTGAGGGTATCCGTTGTGGAGGTGGAATATTTTGTGAGGGTATCCGTTGTGGAGGTGGAATATTTTGTGAGGGTGTCTGATGTGGAGGTGGAACATTTTGTGAGGGTGCTTGATGTGGAGGTGGAATATTTGGCTTTGCTTGTGGCTTCATTTGAGGTTGAGGCCGAACAATTTGTTCTTTTTTCTTAGGTGTTCTCTTCATACAAAGACAAAATAGACAAGATAATAAAAGTAACAACCAAATAACTGAAAACGTTATGACATAAATCTTCTTTATCTTCGTTCTTCTAGGGGGTGGACCACTGTCAATACTACCTCCATGGCCCTGAATTAGGCAGTTGGGAGGGTCCCAGAGATAGTTGCAATGGCAGTGATGTTTATTGTTGCAGATTCCCCTCCGATTACAGAATGTAGGTGAACAATTACTGTCCAAGTAAGATATATGGACACACTTCTTATGGATGCAGAGGTGTTCTTCACCACACTCTGTGCCATCTTTCACTGCACCTATATCAGGTGTGGTCATCCCAATGTGGGAGTCAGTACCCCAGCAGTTGACACCATTGTAATAAGTCCAATGCACAGTAGAATGATCTGTTAGAAGGGGAATTTCAGTTATGTTCTCACACTGAATCCTCCCACACAAGATATCTGACATATTACATTTTACATATGAAAAGTTTTGGGTACCACAGTGACCAAACCGGTCACCTAGAGTGTTTATATTTTTGTAGCAATTGTAACTTGCATTCTTTGCCATTTGGCCAAAAATTTCCTTACACTGTAAATTGCGATCATTACATCTCTTTTCATAGCAGTAAGCACTTTCATTACAGGGAATTCCATCTTCCACATATACATCATCTGGGCACATATGGGATGTTCCATTGCACCATTCTGGAAGATCACATTCATTGATTTCCTTTCTACACACATTCCCTGATGGTAAGAATTGGCAGTCCTTGCAACAAAGCCCATAAGCACAATCAGACCCCAAACTGAGAGTGCAGTTTGACAGACAGCAGGCATCTCTTGAGCATTGCTGCAAAGGTCCACAGTCACACTCCTCTTCATCTTCAACAATACCATTCCCACAGCGTGTTTGGTTAAATATGTCACTTGTGTATATGGTGTAGAGCAAACATTTTGTCTGACGTATGGAATAATCCCATAAGAAAGAAAAACTACAATTGCTAAATTTAGTTATTGGAGGGTTATCATAATGCATTATGCATTTAAATTTTCCACAAGTACACAAAACACGATCATGAAACATACCCAAATTATGACCTATATGATGAGCCATTGCAATTCCAGTAATGCCCAAGGGCTTTCTTGTAAAAGTAATAATTGCACAACTATGGCTTTCTCTACAGAGTCCTGAAACATAGCCTAAACCACTCATTCCTCTTAATGTCTTATGTGTAAAAAGATGTGCAGTATCATGTGGCAGGCGGGAATAAAGATTTGCAGCCTTCCAAACACAAAATAATCTCAGAGATCTCTTTACATCATCTACTTCAATGGGATTGTCCTTAGTCCACACTTCCATGCCAAACAATAAAACCTTAAGACCTATTACCTCATAAATAGAATCTACAATATTCACCATAACATATAGGTCTTTTTGCAATGTTGAGACATTCTTATTATTTTCAAGATAGAGAGTATTGTCAATTACCACTACTACTTCAATAAAATAATTGTGCGGCCACCAGCCTTCATAAGAACTTTGTTTCAGAGTAGAATTACCAATCTCTTGAAACTCAAATTGCTGTACAATTTCCTCTTTCATAAAGCTGGATTTCATGGTTTGGTATTGAGTATCCCTTCTCTCCATTTTATATATCAGATGTTCAAATTTGGTAGAAAAAATCATGGGCTTAATTTCATAAGCAATATCATTTATCTGTAACAAGCCTCGAAAGCCACCAAAACAGGTACTGAGGGCAACCATGGATTCTGGGTCCCCCTCCACATAACCATGATAATAGCAGTCATTCTGAACAAAAGGCTGATCTTCAAGGAGAGCACCTTGATCACTGTAGGTGAACACTGGAAAGTGTCTGGACAGCAAATGCTTCTTGATCTTCATGTAGACAATGTGTCTCTCACCCCCAAAATGCATACCGTAACAGAGCCAGCCTGGAAACTTCATGCTAAAGCCAGTTCTTGTTATTCTCAAGGGAATCACTACTTCCGGAGAACTGAGATGTTGAGGGTGCTCAGCCCAAGTGTGTCCAGAAATGAACAGAAACACCCCAACCCAGTGTAGTAGAAGCATGATCCTTGTGTACAACAGGGTTTCAATTGTAGTAATTATGAAGCTGCCATTACGGAAACAGAGACCAAGGCAGGCAGGGATAGGTCATGGATGGTTTCTATCCTTATTCTCAGCTGGTCAATGTGCGGGGCTATTTATGAAGGATTAGTCTTCTGGCAAAGTTGAGTCATTAGAAGAACATTAGGCCTATAAGTAAAACAAAAAGCAGCCTGTGGATGGTTGTTTACAACGTGACTTGGTGAAGAGCAAGAAAAAAGCATGCAATAAAATAGGTTAATGTTTTGATGAAGGAATGATTCAAGAAAGTTCCTAGAATTTGCTCTTAAATATTGATAGGGCAGAGGGGTATTGAAAGTGTATAGAAGAATGAAAACTGGCCAGAGATTTTTATTACTAATCCTGAACGAAAGGTAAATAAGGATTCATTATATAATTATCTAAGTATATGCATATGTGAACGTTTCTGCAATAACTAAAACAAGAGTCTTATGGGTACGGTGATCATTTATCTTATATTATTGAAATTGTCCCAATTTCCACATGTTAAATTGGCATAAATAATAGTGCCTCTTTTTCATCCTCAAGTGATAAATTATTTGATATCATTATCTAAGATATATACATGATATAGTATACATATCCTATCTAATAGAGTGGGAATATGCTAATTGACTGCCACACCCTCACAAGATGGCGACACCCACAGCCACAAGATTGTGGCGCCAATCCCCTCAGCCCTGCCTCATCTAGCCTTAATCTCCCAGTCACCTTATCCTTGCCTCATCCAGCCTGAGTCCCCACAGTCCCTCCTACCCCCCAGGGGAAAGCAGTTGGGGGAGCAGTTAGGCATCAATCAGGCTAGCAGGGGAGCAGTTAGGGGGCTATCAGCCTGCAGGAAGAGTAGTTAGGGGTAATCAGGCAGGCAGGTGAGTAATTTGGAGCCAGCAATCCCAGATTGTGAGAGGAATGTCCGACTGCCAGTTTAGGCCCCATCTCGCAGCAGTCTCACAGGGGTCAAATATCCCCCCACGGGTTCCAGAATAGAGACAGTTCAGGCTGGGCTGAGGGGACACCCCCTCTGTGTATGAATTTCATGTCCCAGGGTCTCTAGTATATAATAAACATATATAGAATTATTTGATAACATTTCCTAAGATACATGTAATATGTGCATATGTATGTATACATCAATATCTATCTATCTATCTATCTATCTATCTATCTATCTATCTGTAATTTTAAAATCTCTTTTATGGTATTTATACCTCCTATAGAAAAATGTTTAATTTTCTTTTCTTTTTTCTACATTACTTTTTCACTAGACTTGTCAGACTGGAAGTACACAGGAACACTATTTGCATCCTTCACAAATGTTAATATCTCTTATAATGAGTAGCTTAATTATTTATATAGTAAATAATGGTATATATATAAAATGAATTTTTATTTTTCCATGGAGTATTACTCAAAAAGTGTTTTTATATTTGTTACATATTTAATGTAGAACATTATTCAACACCTGTGGCTAATTTAGTTTTTGAAACAAGGTGATATCACTTCAGTTTTTCCTGTATATATGCCCTAAATACAACTAATTACCCTAGAATAATTAAATGGAAATAAAAACTGTGAAAAACTAAATAGAAAAAAGACTGGCAGAGCACCAAGAAACAAAGAGACAAGACCCAAATAAATAAAACAAAAAATTAAAGAGGTGAAGTAAAAACTGACCCACAAAATGAAAAAAGATTGTCAAAAAAATACTATGAACAACTCTATTCCAACAAACTGGACAACCTAGATGAAATTAATATATTCCTAGAAAAATCAATCTTCCAAAACTCAATCAGGAAGAATCAGAAAACATGAATAGCTCTATAACTACTGATGAAATTGAAGCAGTAATCAAAGAAATCCCAGAAAACAAAAGCTTTGGTCTGGATGCCTTCATAGGGAACTTTTACCAAATATTCAAAGAAATAAAACCAATCCTACACAGACTTTTCCAAAAGATTCAAGAGGAAGGAACACTTCCAAACCTTTCTATGAAACCAGCATTACCCCAATCCCAAAACCAGATTAAGACACTACAAGGAAAGAGAATTATAGACCAATATCCCTGATGAACATAGATGTTAAAATCCTCAACAAAATATTAGCAAATCACATCTAGCAATACATTAAAAAGATCATACACAGTGACCAAGTGTGATTTATTCTGGAGATATAAGGCAGGTACAATATCTGCAAATCAATAAATGTGATACACCACATAAACAAACTGTAAAAATCAAATGATATCAATTGATGCAGAAAAAGCATATGACAAAATCCAACACCCATTTCTGATAAAAACTCTCAGCAAAGTGGAAATAGAGGAATCTTATTTCAACAAAATAAAAACCTTATATGACAAACCTACAGCAATAAAATACTCAATGAACAAATACCAAAACCATTTCCCCTAAGAATAAAAAAAGACAGGGATGTCCATTTTCACCACTCCTATTTGTCATAGTATTGGAAGTATTAGTCATGGTAATCAAATAAGAAGAAGAAATATAAGGTATCCAAATTGGAAAAAAAAAAAAAAAGAAAGTAAAACTGTCCTTATTTGCAGATGACATGATACTGTACATAGAGAACCCTAAAGGCTCTATCAAAAAATTATTAGACTTAACAAATAAATTTGGCAATGTATTAGGATACAAAATTAACACCCAGAAATCAAAGGCATTTTTATACACCAATAATGAACTCACAGAAAAAGAAATTACTTTCACCAAAATTCTCATTTCCCATTGCAACTAAAAAACAAAGATACCTAGGAATAAACTTAACAAGGAGGTAAAAGACCTATAACTCTGAAAACTACAGGATAATGAAAAAAGAGATAGAGGAGGACAAAATAGTTGAAGAATATATCATGTTCATGTATTAGAAGAATCAACATCATTAAAATTTCAATACTACCCAAAGCAATCTATAGATTCAGTGCAATACCTATTATAATTTCAAAGGCATCTTTCACAGAACAAACTCTCCAAAAATTTATATGGAATACAAAAATCTCCAAGTAGCTGCAGCAATCCTGAGAAAGAACAAAGTTGGAAGGATCACAATACCAGATATCAAATTATATTACAAATCCACTATTTTCTAAACTGCCTAGTACTGGCATAAGAACAGACATATAGATCAATAGAACAGAACAAAGAACCCAGAAAGCAACCCAAGCTATTATGCTCAATTAATATTTGACAAAGAAGTCAAAATAATCTCTTCAATAAATGGTATGGAAAAGTTAGACAGATACATGCAAAAAAAAAAAAAGAAAAGAAAGAAAGAAAATAGACCTCTAATTTACACCAAAAATAGACTCAAAATGGATAAAAGACTTAAATGTAAAACTGGAAACCCATAAAAATCTTAGAAGATTCCATAGGCAGCAAAATATCAGACATATCTTTTAGCAATATGTTTACTGATACAGCTCCTAGAACAACAAAAACTAAGGAAAAAATAAATAAATGGCACTACATCAAAATAAAAGCTTCTGACTGAAACCACTTTGGCTCAGTGGATAGGGCGTCAGTCTGTGGACTGAAAGGTCCCAGGTTCGATTCCGATCAAGGACATGTACCTTGGTTGCAAGCACATCCCCAGTAGGGGGCGTGCAAGAGGCAGCCGATCAATGTCTCTCTCTCATCAATGTTTCTAACTCTCTATCCCTCTCTCTTCATCTCTATAAAACAAATCAATAAAATATATTTTGAAAAGAAATAAAAATAAAAAGTTTCTGCTCAGCAAAAGAAATCATCAACTGAAAAATAAGAAGGCCCACTGTATGGGAGAACATATTTACCATGTTCTCTCTGATAAGAGTTTAATCTCCAAAATATATAGGGAATTAATACAACTTAACCAAAGGAAGATAAATAATCCAATAAAAAAATGGGCAAAGGACCTAAATAAATACTTTTTGAAAGCAGACATAGAGAAGGCCAAGAAACATATGAAAAAATGATCCAAGTCACTAATAATCCAAAGAGATGCAAATCAAAATGATAATGTGTTACCATATCACACCTCTCAGAATGGCTATCATCCACATATTAAAAAATGACAAGTGCTGGAAAGGCTGTGGCAAAAAAGGAACCCTTGTGTACTGCTGTGGGAATGCAGAAGGAAAACTATATAAAGTTTCCTCAAAAAATTAAAAATAGAAGTCCCATTTGACTCTGTAATCCCTAGGAATATATCCCAAGAACTCAGAAACAACAATCAGAACAAATATATGAACCCCTAAGTTAATAGCACAATTTATAATAGCTAAAATTTGGAAATAGCTTAAGTGCCTATTAGCAGATGAGTAGATGAAAAAACTGATACATTTACACAATAGAATACTGTGCTGCTGTAAAAAGGAAGAACTTTTACCATTTGCAACAGCATGATGGACCTGAGAGCATTATGCTAAGTGAAATAAGCCAGTTGGAGAAAGATGAGTATCTCATGATCTCATTCATTTGTGAAATATAATGAACAACATAAACCAATAAACAAAAATAGATCTAGAGACATACAAAGAGATTTTCAAACCTCAGAGGAAAGTCAGGGGAGGGTAGGATGATATAGGCTGGATAAGAGATTAACCAAAAGTCTTGTATGCATGCCTATAAGCAAAACAAATGGAGATAAAAAAAAAATGGGATTGTTACTGCAAAAAATAGGAAACAATGGTAATAAATTACCTAATCCTACAACTCAAAGAGCTAGAAAGAGAGCAACAAAATAGCCCAGTGTAAGCAGAAGGAAGGAAATAGTAAAGATCAGAGCAAAGATAAACAACAGAGAGACCAAAAAAACAAAAGATAAACAAAACCAACAGCTGGTTCTTTGAAAGGATAAACAAGATTAATGGACCTCTAGCCAGGCTCACCAAGAAGCAGAGAAGATCTAAATAAACAAAATCAAAAAGGAAAGAGGAGAAATAACAATGGACCCCTCCGAAATACAAAGGATTGTTAAAAAATATTATGAACAATTCTATTCCAAAAAACTGGACAACCTGCAGGAAATAGACATATTCCTAGAAAAATATAACCTTCCAAAACTCAATCAGGAAGAATCTAAACATCTCAATAACTATGGAAGAAAATGAAGCAGTCGTCCAAAAGCCTGGGACCAGACCGCTACACAGGAGAGGTTTACCAAACATTCAAGGAAGAATTAAAACCTATCCTCCTCAGACTATAAAAAAAATATTTAAGAAGAAGGAACATTTCCAAGCAACTTCCATGAAGTCAGCATCACCCTAATACCAAAACCAGATAAAGACAACATAATGAAAGAGAATGATAGGCCAATATCTCTCATGAACATAGATGCCAAAATCATCAACGAAATTCTAACTATTGGATCCAGCAGTACATCAGAAATATCATACACCATGACAAAGTAGGATTTATCCCAGGAATACAAGGATGGTACAATATTAGCATATCAATAAACCTCATACATCACATAAACACATTGAGAGATAAAAATCACATAGTCATATCAGTTGATGCAGAAAAAGCATTTGACAAAATCCAACACCCTTTCTTGATAAAAACTCAGAGAAAGATGGGAATAGAAGGATGATACTTCAACAAAAAAGCCATATATGATAAAATCACAGCTAACATCATACTCAATGGGCAAAAACTAAAACCATTTCCCCTAAGAACAAGAACAAGACAGGGATGCATACTCTCAACTCTCCTGTTCGACATAGTACTGGAAGTATTAGCTATTGCAATTAGACAAGAAAAAGAAATAAAAGGCATCAAAATTGGAAAAGAAGTAAAGCTGTCCTTATTTGCTGATGACATGATACTGTACATAAAAAAAAAACAAAGGACTCTATCTAAAAAACCAATAGACTTAATAAATGAATTTGGCAATATAGCAGGATACAAAATTAATGCCAAGAAATCTATGGCATTTCCATACACTAAGAGTAAAATTACAGAAAGAGAGACTAAAAAAGCAATCCAATTTACCATCACACTAAAAAAATGAAGTTACCTAGTAATAAACCTAATTAAGGAGGTAAAAGACCTATATACAGAAAACTACAGGACACTGAAAAAAGAGATAGAGAAAGACATAAACAGATGGAAGAGCATACCATGCTCATGGATTGGGAGAGTCAACATCATTAAAAAGTCCATACTACCCAAAGCAATCTATAAATTCAATGCACTACCCATTATGATACCAATTACATGTTTCACAAACCTAGAAAGAACTCTTCAAAGATTCATCTGGAACAAAATAAGATCCCAAATAGCCACTGTAATCCTGAGAAAGAAGAATGTAGGCAGAATCTCAATACCAGATTTCAAGCTATATTACAAATCTACTGATCTCAAAACATCCTGGTACTGGCACAAGAACAGACATACAGACCAATGGAATAGAATAGAGAATCCAGATATCCACCCAAACCACTATGCTCAATTAATATTTGAAAAGGGAGGCATGAACATACAACTGAGTCAAGACAGCCTCTTCAATAAATGGTGTTGGGAAAATTGGACATATATATGCAAAAAAATGAAACTAGACCACCAACTTACACCACACACAAAAATACACTTCAAATGGATACAGGACTTAAACATATGATGGCAAACCATAAAAATACTAGAGGAATCCACAGGCAACATAATCTCAGACATATGCCAAAAGAACTTCTTCACTGATACTGATCCAAGGGCAATGGAAACTAAAGAAAAAATAAACAAATGGGAATGCATCAAAATAAAAAGCTTTTGCATAGCAAAAGAAACCATCAACAAAACAACAAGAAAGACCACTGTATGGGAGAACATATTTGCAAATGTTATCACTGATAAAGTTTTAATCTCCAACACCTACGGCCAACTTATATAACTTAATAAAAGGAAGACAAATGATCCAATAAAAAAATGGGCAATGGACCTAAATAAAACCTTTTGAAAGAGGACAGAAGACCAAGAAACACATGAAAACATGTTCACAGTCACTAATTATCCAAGAGATGGAAATCAAAACGACAATGCGATACCATCTCACACCTGTCAGAATGGCAATCATCAACAAATCAACAAACACAAGTGTTGGTAAAGATGCAAAGAAAAAGGAACCCTCATGCACTGCTGGTGGGAATGCAGACTGGAGCAGCCACTGTGGAGAACAGTAGGGAGTTTCCTCAAAAAACTAAAAATGGAACTCCCATTTCACCCAGTGATAGCATTTCTAGGAATATATCCTAAGAAACTAAAAACAACAATCAGAAAGGATTTATGAACTCCTATGTTCATAGCAGCACAATTTACAATAGCTAAGATTTGGAAACAGCCCAAATGCCCATCAGCAGATAAGTGGATCAGAAAACTATGGTACATCTACACAATGGAATTCTATGCTGCCACAAAAAAAGAAGGAATTCTTACTATTTGAAACAACCTAGATGCAACTGGAGAGACTTATGTTAAGTGAAATAAGCCAGACAATGAAGGAGAAACATCGCATGATCTCACTCATTTGTGGACAATAAAGAACATTATAAACCGATGAACAAAAAGATAGATACAGAGGCAGTAAAGCATCAAACAGACTGTCAAATTACAGTAGGAAGGTTAAGAAGAGCTGAGGTAGATAAGACATCAACCAAAGGAGTTGTATGCATGCATATAAGCATAACCAATAAACACAAGACACTAGGGGGGTTAGGATATGCCTAGGAGGGGGAAGGGACAATGGAAATATATGTATACATGTAACACATTAATAAAAAAAATTAAAAAAATATAGAGGCTTGTGCTGAGGTTGGGAAAGGACAATAGGGATTAAAGAAGATAAATAGAATACTTTCAACAATAAACATTTTTTTTTTAAAAAAGGACAGGCTGACTGGAAACCTCTAGATTTGAGGAATGGCAATAGGGTGACTTCACTGGGTTTTCTCTTAATCTCTCATGTATATCCGAAACTGGGTGCTGGAAGTCTTTGACACAGAACCTTCAGCTGGTATGGAAAAAAGACTGAACAAGAAACAGTAAAATACTCCAGCACTTGAGAATCCAAAACGGTGGCATAGGTAAACACCTACACTGCTGCCTCGCACAACAATTTCTAAACTACAACTAAAAAACAGAACGGACATCATTCAGAACCACAGGAAAGCTGGCTGAGTGCAAATTTTACAGCTAGAAGGAAAGAGAGGGGCTCACAGAGATCCAGAAAAGCTGCAAAAAGCTGAGATAAGGAGACATGGGCATGGAGAGAGCGAGTGCCAGAGTACCTAGCTGGCTTTCTCTGGTGGGAGGGAGATGGAGACTCTCAACCGCAATGAACCCCTTATGCTAGGATACTAAACCCCAAGTCTAGCCGAAACTCCTATGGGGGGAGTTTGGACTATGAAAAGGGAGAAGTACACGGAAATTTAGGGGAGTCGCAAAAGGGGAGAAGTCAGGTGGCGTGCACAGCACTGCATGCAGAAGACTGATTGCTGATTGCTGATTGTGCTGCTGGCTTTCACAAGTGGGCCACTTCTAACTGCAGCACTTCTAACTTGACTAAACCCCAGTTTCGGGTGAAACCCTGAGGACCCAGATTCATATAGTCCCAGAGCACAGAGGAGCCGGAAAGGCAGCAGTCTAGAGGCACTGCAAGAGCGCTCCCGCACACACAGTGACCTCTCCAGCGATTAACCAGTCACGTGAGACTCAGGGGCCGTGGAGGGCGGGGCCAACTAGAAAGCAAGGCAATCCCTTAAGCCCTGAGACTCCACCCATCCCAAGCTCAATGGAGAGGCTTTTGTATTTTTGCAAGTCTAGTATCATAAGGCTGAATCCAAAACAAGTTTTGGCATAGTGAAAATGCCAAGACAAAGGAAGAGAGCACAAACAAAAGAAAAAGAGGAAAACAAATTACTGGATATAGAGTTCAAAACCATGGTTATAAGGTCTTTCAAGAATATCCTAGAAAATATGGATAAAGTTAGCGAGATCAATAGGAGATGAAAAAGAACCAACTGGAGATGAAAAAGAACCAGCTAGAGATGGAAAAGAACCAACTAGAAATTAAATATACATTGACTGAAATAAAAAATGTTATACAGAGACCTAACAGCAGAGTAGAGGAAGGCAAGAATCAAGTCAAAAAATTTGAAATATAAAGAACCAGAAAACATTCACCTGGAAAAGCAAGAAGAAAAAAGAATCCAAAAATGTGAAGATAATGTAAGGAGCCTCTGGGACAGCTTCAAAGGTACCAACATCAGAATTGTAGGGGTGCCAGAAGAAGAGAGAGAGCAAGATACTGAAAACCTATTTAAAGAAACAATGACTGAAAACTTCACACATCTGGTAAAAGAAATAGACTTACATGTCCAGGAAACACACAGAACCTCATATAAAAGGAATCCAAAGAGAACCACACCAAGACACATCATAATTAAAATACCAAGAGCAAAAAACAAAGAGAGAATATTAAAATCAGCAAGAGAAAAGCAGTTAATTACCTACAAGGGAGCATCCATAGGATTGTCAGCTGATTTCTCAACAGAAATGGTGTAGGCCAGATGGGAGTGGCAAGAAATATTCTAAGTGATGAATAGCAAGAACCTACAACCAAGATTACTTTAACCAGCAAAGCTATCATTCAGAATTGAAGGGCAGATAAAGAGCTTCACAGATAAGAAAAATCTAACGGAGTTCATCAACTCTAAACTAGTATTATATAAAATGCTGAAAGGTACTCTTTTAGAAGAGGAAGAAGAAAAAGGGAAATGATAAAAAATTATCAACAACAAATACATATCTATGTTAAGTAAATCTAAAAATTAAATGAATTAAAAATTTGATGAACAGAATAAACTGGTGAATAGAATAGAATCAGGAGCACAGAAAGGGAGTGGACTGATAATTCTCAGGGGGAAAGGGATGAGGGGTGTATAAGGAGAAAGTGGACAAAAATCATACACCTATGGATGAGGTCAATGGGAGGGAGGTAAAGGTAGAGGATGGGGTGGGAGCTGGGTGGAGGGGAGCTATGGAAGAAAAAAAAAGAGAAACACATGTAATAGTCTGAATAATAAAAAATTAAAATAAATAAATAAAAAATTAATGAAAAATAATACTCCAGCACTTGTTCTTTATTCATTCAGAATGGTAATGTAAAAGACTTATAGGCCAATTTAAAATACATACCACCTTTGTGCACTGGTGGGCTGTTCAATCCACCTACATTAGCAATATAAAAGTCCTGGAAGACCAGCCTAACCCTCATTCACTATTCTGGTAACTAGCTAACTCATTTGTCTGAAGATGCAACAGTGAATTTTCCACAATCTAACCCAACCTCATCTAGACAACCATGGCAGAAAATTTGGAGCTTATATTAGAGATAGCAGTACCACTCAAAAAAAATCTGATATATCCCATTCTTATACCAAACAAGATAAGGAGATCCAACTCTGCTGACTTCAAATCTTCCCATTTCAAGATCTGAACATAGCCCAATGATACCAGGTAGCTCAGGAAGGACATCAGACTGGATCAAACAGAAGGAAGTATCAGTGGATTTAAAGATGTGTCATTGCTAATTATTCAGTCCAAGGAGAAGTTAAAATGAATGGAAAATAATGAAAAAAGCAAGATGTTTACAGAACACCACCAAGAAGACCAATGTAAACATGGTGGAAGTCTCAGAAAAAGAAAGGACCATAAAGCTTATTCAAAGCAATTATATGTATATACATGTGCAGTGTATCTCCCCAAAATGTATATATACACTTAACCGCTGATAGTTCAATTGATAGTTCTTACTTTTCAGATTTTTTAATTGATTTTTTTATAGAAAAGAAGGGAGTGGGATAGAGGGAAAGAAACATCGATGAGAGAGAAACATTGATCTTCTGCCTCTTGGATAACCCCTAGTAGGGATGCACCCACAACCATGGTACATGCCCTTGACCAGAATCGAACCTGGGACCCTTCAGTCTGCAGACCGAAGCTCTATTCACTGAGCCAAACCAGTTTTGGCTCTTTTCAGATTTAACCTATTGGAATCAATAATTATTCAATGTGTGCCTATTGGAATCAATAATTATTCAATGTGTAAATACATTTTTTGGATATATATACATTATGTGTATGTGTATATATATATGTATATACATATATACATATATATATATACACGTATATATATGTATATATATATACATATATACATGTATATATATATATATATATATATATATATATATACATATACATATATATGGTATCTTATTTACCCATTTTATTCCATACCTTTGTTATTTTAAACAATATTGCAATGAACATAGGGGTGCATATACCTTTTTTATGTGAAGGAAAAGGAACCCTCATTCACTGCTGGTGAAAATGGAATAGCCACTGTGGAAAACCGTATGGGGATTCCTCAAATAAATAAAAATAGAATTACCACATGACCCAGCAACCCCTCTTATAGGTGTCCATTGAAAAATTTGAAAACATTTTAAAATACATGTCCCCAATTCCTCATTGCAGCATTATTTATGGTGGCTAAGACATGTAAGCTACTAGTGTCCATCAATAGATCATGGTAAAGAATATGTGGTATATATATACAATGGAGTACTACTCAGCATAAGAAAAGATGAAATACTGCCTTTTGTAACAACATGGATGGATCTTGAGAATTATTTGCTACTCATTTCTTATTTTTTATAATAAGTATTCTAGCCCTTACCGGTTTGACTCAGTGAATAGAGCATCGGCCTGTGGATTGAATGATCCCAGGTTCAATTCCAATCAAGGTCATGTACCTTGTTTGCAGGCACATCCCCAATGAGGGATGTGCAGGAAGAAGCTGATTGATGTCTCTCTCTCATTGATGTTTCTAACTCTCTATCCCTTTCCCTCCCTCTCTGTAAAAAATCAGTAAAATATATTTTAAAAAATATATCACAAATGTTTGTGATACCTAATTGTGATTTTGATTTGCAAAATCTTCATCAATTTTCTTTATTTAAAAAGAACATAGTTCCTAGTTTCATTAACTTAATTTCTTAAGGTAGACATTTATCACCTCAAATGCCCACCCCCCCTTAGAACTCTTACTGAATGCCACAAATTTTGATACGTTGTATTTCTATTTGCATTTGTCTCAATATAGTTTTTTTTATTTCTCTTTTGATATCTTCATTAACAAATTGCTTCATCAGTAGTATTTAATTACTAGAGGCCCAGTGCACAAATTCATGCATCAGTGGGGTCCCTCGACCTGGTCTGTGGGATCAGGCTGAAACTGGCTCTCCGACATCTCTCAAGGGGTCCCAGATATTGAGAGGGTGTAGGCCAGGCCAAGGGGCCCCACTGGTGCATGATTGCAGCCTAGGAGGGGCATGGGAGGTTGGCCATCCAGAGAGGGACTGCATGAGGGCTCCAAGGTGTGTCTGGCCCTTCTCATTCAGTCCCAATTGGCCAGATTCCAGCAGCAAGCTAATCTATCAGTTGGAGCATCTGTCTCATGGTGGTCAGTGTATGTTATAATGAACGGTTGAGTGGCCTTAGCATATCATTAGCATATTATACTTTGATTGGTTGAATGGCCAACCAGTTGACTGGACATTTAGCATATTAGACTTTTATTATATAGTATTGTGACAGAATTGAACCACAATTTACGTAATTCTTACTCTGGGAGTGGATACTGATGAGCCAAATGGATGCTAGGTGATGTCCTTGGCTATCATCCTAAAGGCCAGGGTCAATTTAATTAGGTCAAAGGTAAAACTTTATGTGATCTGAAGAGAAACCAGAGCAGCAACACATCCCTGTTGGCCCAGTTTTTAGATAATGGCCAGTAGAATTTTGTACTGCCAACTGAATATCAATTGTAGGATACCAGCCAATGATCAGTTTTTGGTCAAAATGCCCTAATTGGTTTAAGTAGAATTATAAAATTTTGCCTCCACTAAACAACAGTCAATAAAATTTGTTTCCTCACTAATGTTGATTGGTAACAGTGGGAAGTTTGTCCTAGATGTGTGGGTTATCTGTAAAATGTTTCACTATTTCATTTGAAGCCACAAGCAGCCATTCCAAGTTGGAATATATTATTTCTATGTAATAAATGCCTTTTTCTGATTGTGGAATCAAAAGCTGGCATTGTATAATACTCCTTAATATTCTCTTTGAACGTCTTCAGAGACTGATGATGCTGGTGGCTATCACTATTGAGAAGATTAGGGTCTTGGTGAAGACAACCTGCTTGGAACAAAAGATCAACCATAACTTTATCTTTTTGCTTTGATGTCTTTGAGCTTTTATATTAAGAATAGCCAACTTCTTAGAAACCATTAGAGTTATTTAAAGCCTCTAATTTGAGGATGATTTCAAAGTAGGATTCCTACTTAGATAAGTAACTAGATTTTCTCTAAAGCTTTCAGAAGTGAAAAATATTTACTATTGCTGCATATGTACTCCTTCTTTTTATTTAGACAGGAAACTATTAGAATCACATCCATTTCTATAACCCGAGTAGATGTTTGCTTCTGGAAAAGAGTCATATTCTAATGGTGAGTTGAGATCCATTGTAATGTATTCTGTATGATATTTTTGTCTGGTTTCATTTTTAAAATATAACCTATAAGCAGACAAGATTAAATCTAGATTTCTAGGCATGTTTTAATAAACTTATTAGGGGTGTTTTAATGAATCTATTAGATTTTTAAGCAAATGAGAGTTAGGAAGCCAAGAGCTTCCCTTCTAAAGGAAGAAGAGAAGTAGGATTTAAAGTATCACAATGAACAGAAATGCAGGAAGGAGAAATAAATAAGACTTCATAGGAAGTAAGCCAGATTATTGAGAAATACTGTATGTTTTCAGTGGGCAGCAAAAATTGACAACATAAACAACCATTAAGTTTAAGATAGACCCTAAAAGACATCATATTGGTAGAAGCCTCCACTAAGGTGACAACTGCTGCTACCAGCTTTAGAACTGTGGACTGGGTCATTAGAAAAACAATTGATCTGTGATGAATGCATAAAGTTGAGTCTGAACATCAAGGTCTTGTACAAATCTCTTATGTATGAATAGATCTCGAATTTTATAAGGTAGGATCATAGTGAGAAGTTGCTAAGAAGCTAATTTTTAAAGCACAAAATTCCTATCCATGCTTAAATTCCCAGGTAAGAGATTTGGTTAACAAAGACCCAGTTAAGTTATACAATTTTGGGCCAGGTTTTTCTGAAAATCAGGGTGATAAGCAAAATTTTAAAATCACCCCCTAGACCAGTGGTTGAGCATCGACCTATGAACCAAAAGGTCAAGGTTCAAATTCCGGTCAGGCTTGATCTCCAGTATGGAGCAGCAGGAGGCAACCAATTAATGATTCTCTGTCATCATTGATGTTACTATCTCTCTCTCCTTCTCTCTTCCTCTCTGAAATCAATAGAAATATAAAAATAATAAATGAACAAATAAATAAGTAAATAAATAAATTTTTCCCCTAAATTCCCTTGAATAATGTGCATACCCTTGTATAGTCCCCTCCCCTTGTATGTAGGATCTGTGAACATGGTAAATGTCACTTGTGTAATTAGATTTTTGTTACACTACAAAGTTGAAAATATTTTACAGATGTAATTGAGGTCTTTAATTAATTAGTTGACTTTAATTGATTCCAAGGGGACATTATTCTGGGTGAGACTGGCCCAATAAGGTGCAAGCCATAAAAGTAAGAGTCTCTTCTGCTGACTTTACGGAGAAAGAAACCTCTATAATGAAGACTGCCAGTGGAGTGCAGCAGCCTCTAGGAACTGAGGACCTCACTACTGTAACCAAAGGAGCTAAATTCTATCAATAACCTAAAGATCTTAGAAGAGGACCTTGGGCTCCGGAAAAGACCTCCAGTGTGGCTAATACCTTGATATCAGTTTGTAAGATCCTGATGAGAGGGCTTATCTGAGCTGTGCCTGAAATACTGACCCAGGAGTGTTGTGACATAATAAATGGATGTTGTTTTAAGCACCTAAGTTTTTGCTGATATGTTGTATAGCAAATGGAAATAATATATTTGGGAACCCAATTTTGGTGATAGTCAATGAGACCCAGAAATCATCTGTGTGATCTCTTAATTACTAACCTATGAAAATTCTGAATTGTTATAATTTTTCAGGACTGTGAAACTTACCTCTGTAGGATAAAGTATGCCCCAAGTAATCAGTTTACTTGGACAAAATTTTTACTTCTATTCAGAAAGTATTGGGGATAGAACAATAAGTAGATAGATGGAGTCAGGTGTAGAGCTCAAATAAAATTTACAGTAGAACAAAAAGTGATCAAAAAGATAAAAATAAAACATAGGGAAATGTAAGGGTCTGCATGGTTCTAATTAAGGACTTTATTTATTTTTCCCCTGGAAAAAGCAAAGAAATGATTCTTTGAATATAAAAGATGAAGAAAGAACAGAAAACAGATTTATAGCTTTAAAACATTTAGCTTCATGGTATACCAAAGTTAAAAAAATTATTTGGATTTGGTACCACAGGGAAATAGAGAATAATTATTATATTTCTATTCCTGATATTTTGAAAAAATTTCTATCCCTGCGTTTGGATATTTTTTTTTTAACTTGCACAATAAAATATTACAAAGAATAGTACATTTTTCTATTAGTTTTTATCTTATTGATTTTAGTACTTCTTTTGGTTTTGGTTTTAGTGGGTATGATACAAGTCTGGGTAGATATTTGGAGAATTCAGTATTAAACTGACTGGGTAGCTCAGTTAGTTAGAGCTTCGTCCTGACACACCAAGGTTTCAGACTCAATCCCTGATCTGAGCACATACAAGAGTCAACCAATGAATGCATAAATGAGTAAAACAACAAATTAATGTTTCTCTTTTTCCCCTTTCCTCTCTGAAATTAATAAATAAACATTTAAAACTGATAGGTTCAGCCCAAATAATATTCAAATTTAACATAATTTATGCTCAGAAATATGATTACTTCTTAGACTTCCAGCTTCTATTAAGAGTACAGGTAAATCAATATTTAAATTATCTATGACCTGATTATGATCAAGGCATCCTCAGGACAGATCAGGAATAGGCCATCAGGAGATCATATTTTAAAATAAGTCCCCACACCACCCCATTTAGTTAGTGGATGTGATGTCACAAAGAGGAAAGAATGTTTCTCAGTTCAAAATCTGAGGGTGACAGTGGGCTGGGACATGCAAAGCAATTGAAGGACATTGAAGGCTCAGGATAGTTGTTGGCTCCTAGGGATAGGTTAGATAGATGTGTCAGAATATGTGACATTTGTCATAGGTCTTATTAATAAAAAAAATTACAAGATTTTTACTTAATATTTAGAGAAATTGGCCCTTTATTGATTTTTAGAGAAAACCATAGAGGGAAATTTGTCACTTGGTTTCTCCCAAATCCCCAGTGAAACTTTATTAATTTCCTTGCTTCATTGTTTTCCCTCTATTTCTCAGCTAACCCAGTGCAACTATTTTCCAATACTCTTCTGTTCAATGTATAAAATTGAGGAATTAAGGAAGATTTTTAAGGACAGTCTCCTGTTTTGGCTAAAAAGGATTTAATGTATCTTTATTATTACAGTCAATTTTATCTTTACTCTTTTTCTATATGAAATTTCATATTTGATCCTTCACTTCTTGCTAATCACCAGAAGGGATGTCCCTCACATCTCTCCCAGCTATATTTCACTTTTGCTTTCACTTGAATCAGGTGAGTATGGTGGTTGGATATAAGAGGGGTGTCTGACTGATGGCTAAAGTCTGATTCCCATGAGTATCAGGCCTAAGCTGGCAGGCAAATATCCCCAGAGAAAGCGGAGGCTAGGCTGAGTGACCCCCCTCCAGTGAACAAATTTTGTGCACCAGTCCTCTAGTTCTCAATAGAGCACCCAAAGCAGTTAATCTCTTAAATTAGGTAACAGGATTATGAAGTCATGCCCCAACATGACTTCATAGTATTAACCTGGCCTATTGTTTGTAATTAAGTCAGCATGTTGGCAATTATCATACATATATATGTATATATGTTTGCAATTCTTAAACTATTATACACCAGAGGCCCAGTGCACGAATTTGTGCACATTGAAAATAAATTAATTAGAAGAAACATTTTAGAGGTTGGGAAGGGACCGTGGGAAGGTTGCAGAGCATGCCCGGCTCATCTCACCCAGTCCCAATTGGCCAGAACCCAGCAGCAAGCTAACCTACTGGTTGGAGATTCTGCCTCCTGGTGGTCAGTGCATGTCATAGCAACTAATTGAGTCGCTATGTGTGTGTTGATTATACACACACACACACACACACACACACACACATATATATATAACATACACTCACATATATATGTGTTTATATATATATGTATATATACTTAATATGCTAATATTATAGGGCCTGGTGCATGGTATTCATGCATAGAGTGGTGTCCTTCAGCCTAACCTGCACCATTTCCAATTCGGGACCCCTTGGGGGGTGTTCAACTGCCAGTTTAGGCCCACTCTCATAGGGATCAAGTCTAAATCCCTCTCGAATCTGGCATCACTGGTGCCTAACCACTTGCTTACCAGACTGCCTGATCTCCCCTAGCCATCTCTGCCGGCCAGCCTGATGCACCTAATGGCTCCTCTGCTGTCCTGATCACCCCCTAACTGCTCCCCTGCCAGCCTGATTGCCCCCGACCTGAGCCTTGGGCTGCACCTGGGTGACTGAACAGCTGTCATCCCCGGCATGCTTGAGCTCATAACCACCATCCCCAGCTTGCCTGAGCCTTGGGCTGGCCCTGGATAGCTGTGCAAACACAATCCATGGCTTGCCTGAGCTCACAGCCACCATCCTTTGCTTTCCTGAACCTCTCGGGCCAGACTTAGCAGCAGCCACCATCTTCAGCTTGCCTGAGCCTCCAGCAGCTGCTGTGGCTTTATCCAGAAGGATGTCCAGAAGGTGATCCGGAAGGTCTTCTGGTCTAATTAGCATATTACCCTTTTATTAATATAGATAGATATACATGTATGTTTATTGAAGTTCTTAAACTATAAATTTGAACACATATTGAAAAACAAAAATATCTTAGTTCTTATAATAGAGAGCCCAATAAGTGTTTCATGAACAAAATAAAAATTTTGCTATCATGAAAATTATAGCAGTCATTACCATAGAAAAGTTTTTATTTATACTTATATAAATTATAAAAGGTTTTTATGATGAAGTTCAATATTATAAATTTACAATATAAAACAGTAGCATCTATTGATATCTTTTACTTACTTTTAATTCCTTAACTATAGCTGTTCAATAGTTTGTGAAGTATTGCAGAATAACTTATGTGATTTAGAATAATTTTAATGTTTAAAAAATGTTTAAATTTTAATTTTAAATGTTTTTCTCCACTTGTATTTTATGAGAAAATAATAACTCAAATATCAAAGTGCAAAATAGCTATTATTAGAAAAATATGATGCCCTTAATCTGTATTTTTGTGATATTTTTAATGAATATGCAAAAAAGAAATGTATCATATATAGTGATCAATGATTTTTAGTTACTGTGCCACACCAGCACAGCCAAGGATTCGACGAGCCTGAGGGAGGGCTGGAGAAGGATAAAGAAAAGACAGACAAAGAGAATAAGCTGGGTCTAGGTGGATCTTCTGTACCTGGCTGAGACCACAGGAACAGATCCAGATTGTAAGGTGAGCCTTTATTTTATAGTAAGAGGTAAACAAGGTAGTGGTCACCATAGTTACAATGTTCTTTTGAGTTTCACTTGTTTTAGCAGCACTTGCTGTACCTCCCACAGCCTATTAGCTACCCAGGAAGGATCTCGGGAGCAGTCACAAGATCAAGCTTAATTATGTTAAGAGGGCTTTGCCAACAGGTCAGTCTGAGGCTTAACCCTATAACCACTCCCTACAGTTACAAGGTAACCAATACTGTTAACATGATGCAGTATCTTATTTAAATGCTATCAACCAAATTTGTAGTTTTTTCGCTAACATCTTGTTCCACAAAGCATTTTATTCATAAACCATATGATCACTATTTCGCTGGGAAGATTAACAACACAAAAGTTTAGAAAGATTTCTTTTTCAAACAAAAACCTTTGAAAGATAATGATTTCAAATTATTTGACTTTAGCAAAGTCCCTCCCTTTGAAGAAATGTTCCAGTTAGCATAATTTCAACGAAAATATTTAATATTGAACAGTGTTTGGTGTTCAATGACATTAAGCCTGTGCCGACTGTTTATTTCTCAATTCTTTTTTTTGTAGACTTTCACAGGAACAAGGGAAATGGTTGAGTGTGGTTGTTTCAATGAGGTTTTGTCTAAATAAATACCTTGATATCCAAGTCATGTAAGTGAAGGAAAGCACTGAAAGATTACCAACTAAAATATTTTCTAATCTAACAAAAATAAAAAATGCAATTTTAGATTTACAAAATATTGTTTTAGTTATGATATTCAATATTGTTTTGTAGAGTTTCATTATGTAGTAATAGCAGATGGGGTGTATTTTGTGAAATTAATAAAACATATTTGGATTAAAATTATAAACTGTAAGTAATAAATTCAAACTGAAACAGGAAATTGCATTGTACAAAGAGAACACAGATCAAATAGCTACATAAAAATAAAACGATATTACTTTGTTTTAAAAAGATACTGTCTCAGCCTGGCTGGGATGGGTCACTGGTTGAGCATTCAACCAGGAGGTATGGTCTGATTCCTGGTCAGGGCACATGACTGGATTTCGGGATGGATCCTTAGTGTGGCATCAGGAAGGAGGCAGCCAATCAGTGATTCTTTCTGGTTATTGATGTTTCTATCTCTCTCTCCCCTTCTCCTTTCCTCTCTCTGAAATCAATAAAAACATATAAAAAATTTACATGTCTAGCCCTAGCCAGTTTGACTCAGTAGCTAGAGTGTCAAATTCGATTCCCAGTTAGGGGCACATACCTCAGTTGCAGGCTTGTCCCCAGCCTGGCCCTGGGGAGGGGATGTGCAGGAGACAACCAACTGATATGTCTCTCTCACATTGATGTTTCTCTCTGTCTTTCCCTCTCCTTTGACCCTCTCTAAATATCAATGGAGAAATATTTTCCAGTGAGTATTAACAACACACACACACACACACACACAAATATACATGTCTAACTCCATGAGAATGTTCAAATCAATTATGGCTCATCATTTAGATAAAATATATTAAAAAATAAAAAGATATTATCTCAGAATATTCCCCATAAAGTCCACAAAGGATAGCAAACCAACCAATTAAAATTTAAAACCAATTTTAAAACCAGTTATAGTTTTAAAAAGTTAAACATTTTTCTGAGTTTCTAAATTCCAATGAATAAACAAAACAGTTAAGGAACAAAAATTTTAAGATCATCAGATGTTATGCTTGAAGGGAGGTGTTATAATGTAGTCTGTGTTCTTATAAGAAAAAAAATCAACAGAAATTGACAAAATTAAAAACACTATAGTCAGGTAGGCTCCAAATACCCAGTGAATGCTCACTAAATAACATAAGATAATCACCATAAATGATGATACATGTTTATAGGATACATTTAAATGCTAATTTAAATACATTTACATTTGGAACTAGAACCTTCCTGTTTTCAGAATAAAATAATTACCTGTTTAGCAATTGCTCAAATGAAAATAATAGGGTTACCGCTATGATTAAGTTTTTGTTTTGCACTAAGTATAGCTTAGTGTTGATACCAAACAATTGTTACATGTAATAAAAACACTTTTCAGAAATAATTTTCACTCCCAATGCCTATAAATTTGCAAAGCTTTTAATGTTTGTCTCTATAGTTAGTCAAAAATAATGTAACCAGAAAAGGACTGGGCCTAGAATGGGTCTTGGGCCAGCTGGTAGGTAGTATGTGGGTTCTTGACTTCCTGCAGGAAAGATTTTATAATACAAATCCAGGTGATTTTGAGAGTATGTTTATTAAAGCTGTGAGGAAATTAATAAGGAGAAATCCAGCATAGAAGAAGCAACAGGAGAGAGCCTAGGCGGGGCTACTTGGGATATCTAGAAACTTAGGGGGAAAAGTGAGTCAAGACAGGCTACAATCAACTCACTGGAGAGCCAGAAAGAAGTGGGCCTTGGAGACATGAGCAGGAGGTTAGCCCAGGACCAGTTACTGCTACCCATGGCAAGTCTCATGGGGACCCTAAGAATGTATGAGACTATATATGTGTGTGTGTGTGTGTGTATATATATATATATATATATATATATATATATTTACTGGAAAAGAAGATTCAAGTTTTATCTGCTGTCAAAGGCAGGGATTTTTGGGGAGCTTTTAGGGGAGGATCTCAGTAGCATTGTCATCAGTTTTTTCCAGGTGTATCTTTTCAGGGTCCCAGTCTCCACTAATGGGCTCAGCACGAGGGCAGGGGTCATTAGTCATTGCAGCTGGTCCTGATCGCCCACCTAGTTTTGCTGCTCTTTTATGCCTGGAGCTGAAATACGGCTGAGGCTTAGGTGTTATCTCTAGGGAGAATGGTGAGGTGGATCTAAACAAGAAGACCAGTGATATGCCAGGCAAGAAAAGGCCACCCTCAGGGCAAGGTCTGGTGCCGATTTCACCCGTTCCTAGGCATCGGAGGCTTTCTGCTCTGCTGACCTTCTGTATCTGGCTATAAATTGCTCGGCCAGTTTGTTCAGCTGTCGTCTCAGTTTCCCCAATCTACTTACCAAGCAATTTTTGTAGCGTCTTATTATGCTGCCTCAGATATACACAAAAGTATTGATAGTATTTGTGTTGTGAAAAATAATATAAGTGGGGGCACTTTAAAATGGAGTCAAAGCTGCCATCCCAGAGGAACTGACTTGCAGACCTTCTTCTCAAACCTTTGGAATGTTAAAATAGGGCCAAGTTACCTTTAGATTGGGCCTAAGCAGCATTGTATCCCAAACAGCTGTTCACAAGTCATCAAGAAAGCAGATATTGTGACTACTGGACTGGAAACTAAGAGTATTCTTTAGAGTTAGCCTCACTATGTTAGCTCATCTGTACCTATCAAAATCCCTTCCTTCTGTTGATGTTATTGTTCCCAATCTCTTTTTTTATACATACCTTTTGCCTTCATCTTGTAATTAGAACATCATTTGGGTTTCTGGCTGAATCACTGCTTCCCAGATAGCTATTCTTTTTGGATCTCAAATAAATGCTTGTTGCCTCTCTCTTTGGATTTTATTTTTCGCTTATCAGTTTGTTTGGTATAAAGAAGATTGGAGAAATTAACAAGGAGAAATCCAGCATAAAAGATATTGATGGTATTTGTGTTGTGAAATCCAGCTTTTTTGTTTGTGTGTGCTTTTTTCCCCCTGAGACTTTATATCACTTAAATACAGTGATTATAAATTGTTCAGCTAATGTGACTGATGTCACTGTCTCCATTATCCATATAGGTGGCACTTTTGAGGGAGAATTAAAATCATGGTAAATCTGATCAGTACCACCAGGTTTGGTGCAATTGTGTCCTATCTGTATAGTACATATCTTAATAAAAACTTACTATTGTCTATATAAAACTACAAAACATTTTACAAATTTATTTGGCTAATTCCATGCTGAGTTATGTCAAATTCTATGATCTGTTAAAAATTTTTCATATCGTTCCCTTTCAGGTAAGTTGTTATTGAAACCAAGGGTCCTTATAATTTCAGTTTGATTTAAACTGTAGTTTAAAAACAGTCATTATTTTTTTTTCTGCAGCTTCTTTCTTTCAGCATACTTCACTGATCTGATCTTACTTTCTCAACTTGAAGATCCTTGATTCCAGAGACAATAGAAAACAGTAGAAAACAGTAGCCCAGTTCTGACTAATGGCCACACGGTCTAAACCTTTGACAGGTGAAAGATAATATCTTAGTTTAAGCTATGTTATGCTCTTGATCCCAAAGAATGGACGAATCCCTTGGCTTCCATTCTTTGGAACTGGTTCTGGATGCTGGAGCTGACCTCAGAGTTGTCCATAAGACCTGAAGAAAATATGTATTACCCTTATTTCACCTCTGACCAATCAGCTCCTAACATAACCCAGATCTCCTAATCCAGTATCTTGTTTTAATCTCATATAATATGTAGCCTACATACCACTGGTAGAACATGAGCTCACCTGTCTCCACATTGACCAAATCTAATAAGCTAAATTCCTTTCTTCCTGCAAACTCCTCTTTGTATATATTTTTGTTCAAAGTGTGCAGGCCGAACAAACTTAATTATTGGACTTAAGAAGTAATATGGTAGTGGCACCGTACTATAGAGTATGTGAAATGTAAAAGGAGCAATTATATTTATTTTCATTTAATACATCATTATATGAATCTTAATATGCACCAGGTATTGTTTTACATGTACTAAAAGTATTATCCCGGAAGAAACCAAGATGGTGGCAAAATTGAACACCTAAACTGCTGCCTCACACAACAATTTCAAAATTACAACTAAAAGAGAGAACAGACACCATCCAGAACCACAGGAAAGCTGGCTGAATGAAAATTCTACAACAAGAAGTAAAGATAGGGACTCACAAAGACTCAGAGGAGCTGGAGAAAGCTGAGGTACAGAGACATGCTTGTGGAGAGGACGGTCAGCAGAGGGTCTGGCTGGCTTCCTCTAGTGGGAGGGAGATGGAAAATCCTGACTGCACTGAATCCCACTTCTGTCTGCACTGAACCCCAGCACCAGGTGAGACTCATATGGGGGAGTCTGGACTGTTGTG
>PVJN01012782.1:0-50362 GCA_004026805.1 Lasiurus borealis
ATTTTTGTCTAGTCTCTTCCTGCACCCCCAAACCCATTCCCGCCCCCAGAATTGTCAGTCCACTCCTTGATTCAATTATATTCACTAGTTTATTCTGTTTATCAGATTTTTTATTCACTTGATTTTTAAATTCACTTGTTGATAGATAAGTATTTGTTGTTCGTAATTTTTATCTTTACCTTTTTCTTTTTCTCCCTCTTCTTAAAAAACACCTTTTAGCATTTCATATAATACTGGTTTGGTAGTGATGAACTCCTTTAGCTTTTTCTTATCTGTGAAGTTCTTTATATTCCCTTCAATTCTGAAGGAAAGCTTTGCTGGGAAGAGTAATCTTGGTCATAGGTTCTTGCTATTTATCACTTTGAATATTTCTTGCCATTCCCTTCTGGCCTGCATAGTTTCTGTTGAGAAATCAGCTGACAATCCTATGGGTGTTCCCTTATAGGTAACTGTTTTTCTCTTGCTGCTTTTAATATGTTCTCTTTTTCTTTTGCTCTTTTCATTTTTATTATAATGTGTCTTAATGTGGTCCTCTTTGGATTCCTTTTGTTTGGGATTCTGTGCGCTTCCTGGATTTGTAAGTCAATTTCTTTCACCAGGTGGGGGAAGTTTTCAGTTATTATTTCTGCAAGTAGGTTTTCAATATCTTGCTCTCTCTCTTCTTCTGGCACCCCCATAATTCTGATGTTGGTATGTTTGAAGTTGTCTCAGAGGCTCCTTACACTATCTTCATATTTTTGGAGTCTTTTTCTTTTTGCTTTTCTGGTTGAGTGTTTTTTGCTTCTTTGTATTTCAAATCTTTGATTTGATTCTTGTGATCCTCTAGTCTGCTGTTAGATCTCTATATAATATTTTTTATTTCAGTCAGTGTATGCTTAATTTCTAGTTGGTCCTTCTTCATATCCTTGAGGGTCCCATTAAATTTATTGGCCTTTTCTAGAAAATTCTTGAAAAACCTTATAACCATAGTTTTGAACTCTATATCCAGTCGTTTACTTTCTTCTATTTCTTTCATTTGTAATCTGTTTTGTTTTTTTTAATCTCCGCATTTTGACTGCTTCCCTGAGTTGATAGAATGGCTTTGTGTACTAAGTGTACTATAGAGCCCAGTGGCTCAGGCTCCCCAGTTACCTGAGGTGGACACTCTTGATACAACCCTTTATGGGCTGTATGCACAGTCTTGTTGTAGTTAAGCCTTGATTGTTGTTGATATCACTGGGAGGAATTGACCTCCAGGCCTGTTGGCTGTGAGGATCAGCTGTGTCTATGCTGGGATAACTTCTGTGCTGGAGACACCCTAATGAGACAAGACTTGCAAAAGCCTCTGTGCTTAAAATGGAGTGGAGTCTCAGGGTGGAGCAAACAGCATTGGTTTCCCATTAGCCCTGCCCTAATAGACCCCTGTATCTCAGTGTCCTGTGGTAATCACTGCAAGCACATCTGAAAGAAAGCTGCCCTCGAGTTTGGCCCACTGCCAGACAGTCCAGTTTCTTTTCGAATGAGTCTGGGTCTCCAGAGTCTCATCCAGAACTGGAGTCAGTGCAGTTGGGAGCATTTGTCTCCCTCCCACTTTAGAAAGCCAACCATGTACTCAGTTGCCTGCCCTCTCTGTGCACGTGCGCCTCGTTACCTCTGCCTTCTACAATTCCTCTGAGTCTCAGTGTGCTTTTCTCTTTCCTGACAGTTTAGTTCCACCCCTATGAGTCTGGGTCTTCAGAGTCTCGCCCAGAACTGGAGTTCAGTGCAGTTGGGAACTTTTGTCTCCCTCCTGCTTGAGAAAGCCAGCTGGGCACTCAATTACCAGTCCTCTCCACACACACACATCTCAGTACCTCTGCCTCCTGCAGCTCCTCTGAGTCTCAGTGTGCTTTTCTCTTTCCTTCTAGTTGTAGAATTTCTACTCAGCCAGCCTTCTGGTGGTTCTGGATGATGTCTATTTTGTCTTTTAGTTGTAGTTTAGAAATTGTTGTGCGAGGCAGCAGTTTGGGTGTTTACCTATGCCACTATCTTGGTTTCTCTCTGTTTTTTTTTTTTTTTTTAAATATATATATATTATTGCTTTTTTAGAGAGAGGGAGAGGGATAGTTAGAAACATCGATGAACTGCCTCCTGTATACCCCCCACTGGGGATGTGCCCACACCTAAGGTATGACCTTGACTGGAATTGAACCCGGATCCACAGGCCAATGCTCTATCCAGGGAGCCAAACCGGTCAGGGCTGAAGAGGCTGTCTTTACTCCATTGTATGTTCTTGCCTCCTTTGTCAAATATTAATTGACCATAACGGTGTGGGTCAACTTCTGAGGTTTCTCTTCTGATCCATTGGTCTGTACCAGGCTGTTTTGGTTATCATAGCTTTGTTGTATAGTTTGATATCCAGTATTGTGATCTCTCCAACTTCGTTCTTTTTTTCTCAAGATTGCTGTAGCTATTTGGGGTCCTTATGATTCTCTATAAATTTTTGGAATATTTGTTCTAGTTCTGTGAAGAATGCTGTTGGTATTTTAATAAGGATTGCATCTAACCTATAGAGTTTTAAAAATTGAATTTATTGGGGCGACATTTGATTAGTAAAATTATGCAGGTTTCAGGTATACAAATTCTGCAACACATAGCCTTTATAGTGTATTGTGTGTTTACCACCCCAAGTCGAATCACCTTCCATCACCATTTATTCCCCCTTTACCTTCTTCTACCTTTCCCCATCCCATCTTCCCTCTGGCTATCACTATACTGTTGTTTGTGTCTACGAGTCTTTCTTTTTATTTCGTTGCTTAATTCCTTGACTCACTTTATTGAGATATATATAGCTATCAATTTGATGAATACAATTCAGTAGTTTTTAAAATATATTCACAGACTTCACAGAATTCAATTTAGTTGAAGACTCATAACAGTTTTTACTAAAAGAAGGAGGATAATCCTCCATGACTCCATTCCTAAGGCTGCTCCTTCCATCAGCATAATAGCGCCTACCATTTGTTAAACACTGCTGTCTGAGTTTAGCATTGCATCTAATTACTTTATAACTGTTATCTCATTATATGCTTCCAATAACCGTGAAAATAAGTCTTATTCCTACCTTCCGTAAAAGACAGTAATATGTACATACATAACATTTATTGAGTAGAATTATTTAATATATGTGGAAACTTACTTTTCTAGATTCCTTTTCCTTCCACCCCTTCTCACAAATTATTAACTGTAACTTACTTCCTGCTTTTTCCTCTACATAGTTATGGAAGTTTGCCAGGCTTCTTTGTGAATATAAAGAGAAATATAGGAGCAGATAGGATTTTCAAGCTTCTGTTGAGAATCACAAAGGCTTTAGTTCGCAACATTTCTTTTTGTGAGAGAGACTACTCGAGCACACATAGATAAGGCGAATGCTGATGGGCAATGGCCAAAAAGTAGTTGCTTTCAACCCTCAGCTCTGATTTAGAGAGTTCCTTTCTTAAACTTTTAGGCACCTATTATTTTTCATCTAAGATTTGTTTGTCCTCCTCACAGTTAGCCAATTTTCTATGTACTGTGAAGTAATTCTTGTACAAATGTTTCTGTAACGAACTTGTTCCTTCATAAACAAACAAACAAACAACAAACCATTTCTAACTGCTACATGAGAAATATGTGTGACTATGGTAAAGGTAAGGAATAGAAAGAGGTTTCTATAACTTTTGACAGGTATGCAGCTAGAAAAAAGTGATTCTCCCCAAACCCAACACACAAAAATATTCAGGTTAGTTATTTTTCTGGCAGTGACTTAGAAATTTTTTTTATTTTCTGATGAACAATTAACAATCATTGAAGCTAATTTCTCTGCTGTTTCTAAGTTCAAGGATGATAATGTTTTTGTGATGTATATGTATTTTTAGCTGTGCTAATTAAACTACCAATTTAAAGAAAAACTTTGCTAATCCTAATAATTAGTAATTGAATCTAAACTATTTTAAAAAAAGGGCACAAATGAGGAAAAAGTTGAGGTGTCCATTTTGAAATTGGTTTTGAAGAACTTGGCTGTTTTTAATAAAAAACAACAATGCACCAGTATAAATCTGCATTTTTTAGGTTAGTTCCTTTGATAATTGCTTTAGTGTGTTTAGTATTTTTTTTTTTAAGCGGTGATAGTTACTGTATTTTATTTGTCCATCTAAGTATCATATATTGTCATTCTGAGTTTGGGAACTTTTTCTCCCAATGATATTCAAAGAAATAAGTAATCTAATGGTTTTATTTTATTCTGTTTTTTTTTTTCCCTAGGAGTCAGAGAATAATAAGTTATGTTCCCTATATTCCTTCCGAAATACCTCTACCTCACCACATAAGCCTGACGAAGGGAGTCGGGACCGCGAGATAATGACCAGTGTTACTTTTGGAACCCCAGAACGCCGCAAAGGGAGCCTTGCCGATGTGGTGGACACACTGAAACAGAAGAAGCTTGAGGAAATGACTCGGACTGAACAAGAGGGTATGTGTGGACTTAACTGTTGGGCTTTATTCTTTTAAAAATTCCAGGCCTTAAAAAAAGAGAGAGTGAGGTTTCAAGGGCCAGAGAAGTGCATAATTGGCAGTAGCCTGGAAAAAGTTATTCAGAGGTTACCATGGTGATGGCAGATTGTGATCCATTAGGAGTGTTAAGCAGATAGCTCCATTTATGTAAAATTTTTGTGCATTTTTTTTGTTTTTGTTCTTATGGTAACAAATCAAGGTTTTAAACTGACTATAAGCTTTGCCCCGGAAAAAAGGTAGTATAGGAATTTTTTTTTTTTTTGCAGCTGCAACTTTACTTTTCATTTTCTTCTTCTACTTCCTTTTGCTGGATAGTATCTGATTATGAAAAATCAATTGCTTCAAAAGCAAAAAGAAAACCTAAAGCAATTTATTTCTTCTCATATTTAGAAATATTATAAATATTATTATTTTATCTCCAAATGTAGCATTGAGGGTTTTTAATATTGTTAAAGCTAAATGTTCAAGGGGGAAGTGCTTTGACACAGGATATCTACTCTAATATCCCATATCCACCTTCTCTCCCCACAAGAATCTACCTGGGTTCAAGTATCTCTAGGTGAAAGACTCTTTAATAATACTTTGTAAAAAATTTATCTTTATTGTTGAAAGTATTCAAATTCTCCTTCCTCTCCCCTCCCCTCATTAATCTCCTCTACCCTGCACTACCCCCACCCTCCAGGCTTTCACAACACTATTGCCTGTGTTCATATACTAGTATGCATACAAATTCTTTGGTTAATCTCTCCCCTGCCACCTCCATCCCCACCTTCCCTCTGATGCTTCTATGTTTTCAGTTAAATCAAATCTAAGTGATGGCTATACTTTTATTTTTTATATACAGATTTTAGACTTTAAAATGTAGGATAGCCCTAACCCAGTGGTTAGCAAACCGAGGCTCGTGAGTCACATGCGCTGTGTCTCCCATGGCCCAACTGACTGACATTCTCACTTCTTGTAACACCACTTCTTCAAAACAGACTCGCCCAGGTTGAAAATCGACTTCTGTGCATGGGCCACAAAGTTTCAATTGCATTGTACATGCGCGTTCACATGTGGTATTTTGTGGAAGAGCCACATTCAAGGGGCCAAAGAGCTGCATGTGGCTTGCGAGCTGTGGTTTACTAATCACTGCCATAACCAGTTTGGCTCAGTGGATAGAGCATTGGCCTGTGGATTGAAAGGTCTCAGGTTCGATTCCGGTCAAGGGCATGTACCTTGGTTGTGGGCACATCCCCAGTAGAAGGTGTGCAGGAGACAAATATTTCTCTCTCATCAATGTTTCTCTCTATCCCTCTTCCTTCTTCTTTATTAAAAAATTCAATAAAAATATATTTTAAAATGTAGGATAATTAATGGTTCTGTATTTACTAATTGTAAGTTAAAATCTCTGTGGCAAGTAGGGAAATGGGGATTTTTATATAAGGGAGTTTTTCATGTTATGAAATTTTATCCCTTCAAGGGCTCAAAAGTTTAATAACTTTCAAATTAAATTTTGTGGAAGTTTCAAATTAATTTTTGTGGATGTGTTTAGCACATCAGCAAATTTTGTGGAAATTTCTCTAATGTATTACATGCTATTATGTTTTACTTACCACATTATATAGCATAAAAGTAAATATTACTTGATGATTTGAAGTCATGATGCAGTAGCCTATGAACACCAATACCTAGCTAACAACTGACGTGACCCTGGGTAGGTTCTACAATATCCCTGAGCCACAAAATTTAAAATTTGCTAAGGTACCTATACCTGATTTGGTAACTCAAACATTTTGAGAATTAACTATAATAATGATTAAAAAAGTCTCATATAAACTGCAAACTGTATAAATTTGAGGTATTACAATGATTATAATATTATAAATGTTAGTTATTTAACCATGCTATAATGTAATGATGCCCTCAGAGATCATTGGCTTTATGGTTATTTCCTTGCAGTTATGAAACTTTGGAGTTCTTGTATTTGTTTGATGTAGATATAATTTTCAGTTTGTGTGTATGTGTGTGGTTTCTCCTCTTTAGGTTGCAGACTGCTGCTACTTGCTTAGTTGTGAATAATTTCTAATTTTCTCCTATTAATTTATAATTCATGAAATTAGATGATCATGACATTCTGGACTAATTTAAAATATGAATACATGTCTGGGTGAATTACTGAGAGATTCTAGATAATAATTGCTGCAGCTATTCAGGGTCTTATTATTTCATATGAATTTTTGGAGACTTTGTTCTATGTCTATGAAATATGCCATTGATATTTTAATGGGGATTATATTGAATCTATAGATTGCCTTGGGTAATATAGACATTTTAATGATGTGTGATTCTACCAGTCCATGAACTCAGTGCTTTCTTCCATTTATTTAGGTTTTCCTCTATCTCTTTTTTCAATGTCCTTTAGTTTTCTGGGTACAGGCCTTTTACCTCCTTAGTTAAGTTTATTCCTAGGTATCTTAATTTTTTTTGAGCAGTGGTAAATGGGGATTTTTTTTTTTTTTTTAGTTTTTCTGTGAGTTAATTATTGGTGTATAAAAAAAGCCATAGGTTTCTAGGTGTTAATTTTGGATCCTGCTACATTGCCAAGTTTACTTATTAAATCTAGTAGTTTTTTGATAGAGTCTTTAGAGTTTTCTCTGTATAATATCATGTCATCTGCAAATAATGACAGTTTTACTTTTTCCAATTTGTTAGAATTTTGTTGAGGATTTTAGCATCTACAAGTATGTTCATCAATTATATTGGCCTGTAATTCTCTTTCTCTGTAGAGTCTTTATCTAGTTTTGGAATTAGGATAATTCTGGCTTTATAGAAAGAGCTTAGAAGGGTGCCTTCCTCTTGAATTTTTTGGAATAGTCTGAGGAAGTAGGTTTTAGTTCTTCTTTGAATGTTTGGTAAACTTCCCCTGTGAAGCTGTCCAGGTGAGAACTTTTGTTTGCTGGAAGTTTTTTTGTTTATTTTTTTTAGAAGTTTTTTTGATTACTGCTTTAATTTCCTCCATAGTGATCATCCTATTCAGATTTTTTTTTTATTCTTCCTGATTGAGTTTTGTAAGATTGTATTTTTCTAGGAATATATTCATTTCATTTAGGTTGTCCATTTTCTTGGAATAGAGTTGTTCATAGTATTTTTTTTTTTACAATTCTTTATATTTCTGTGGTGTTAGTTGTTATTTCACTTCTTTCAATTATGATTTTGTTTATTTGGCTTCTCTCTCTTTGTTCCTTGATGAGCCTGTCTAGAGGTTCATCAGTCTTGTATATCCTTACAAAGAACCAGCTCTTCATTTTATTGATCTTTTGAATTTTTTTTTTGTCTCTATATCATTTATTTCTTCCTTCTGCTTACTCTGGGCTTTTCTTGTTGTTCTCTTTCTAATTATTGAAGTTGTAGTGTTAGATAATTTATTATCAGTTTTCTTGTTTTTTTTTGAGGTAGGCCTGTAGTGCTATGCAATTCTCTCTCATGACTGCTTTCACTGTGTCTCATAGATTTTGGATTGTTGTGTTTTTATTGCCATTTGTTTCCAGGATATTTTTTATTTCTTCTTTGATCTCTTTGGTAATACACTCATTGTTTAATAGCATGCTATTTAGCCTCCAAGTGTTTGATTTGTTTTTATTGTTTTTATTATAGTTGATCATAAAACTCTTAGAATAAAACATAGGTGGTAGCTCCTTGATATTGGTTATGGTGATGACATTTTAAATCTGACACCAAAAGAAAAAGCAACCAAAGGAAAACTTCATAAGTGGGACTATATCATACTAAAAAGTTTCTATGCAACAAAAGAAACCATCAACAAAATGAATAGGCATCTAATGGAATGTGAGAAAATACTTGTAAATTATATGTCTGATAAAGGGCTAATATCCAAAATATATAAAGAATTTAGAATGGCTGTTATAAAAAGGACAAGAAATTATGTGTTGGTGAGGAGTGGAGAAAAGAGAACTTTTATGTATTGTTTGTGGGAATGTAAACTGATGTAACCACTATGGTAAACAGTATGGAGGTTACTAATAAAATTAAAAATAGAACCACCATAGTTCCATTGATTTTACTTCTGGGTGTTTATCTGGAGAAAAAATACACCCAATACTAACTAAAAAAGATATATATATTACCATGTTCATTGCAGCATTATTTATAACAGCCAAAATATGGAAGTAACCTAAGTGTCAATGGATGGGTAAATGGATAAGAATAGGTGGTATGTATATATTTATGTGTGTATGTATGTACACACACACACACACACACACACACACACACAATAGAATATGATTCAGTCATAAAAATAATGAAATCTTGCCATTTAGAGCAATATGGCTGAACCTCATGGGCATTATATTAAGTAAAATAAGTCAGACACAGAAAGACAAATACCATTTGATCTTACTTTTATGTGGATTCTAAAAACAAACAAACAAACAAAAACCTCAAAAGGGTGATGGTGAGAGAAATGGGTGAAGAGGTCAAAAAGTAAAAAGAAAAAAAATGTACATATACTTTAAGAAAATTATAGCTTGACTGGCATGGTTCAGTGGATGAGCATGGACATATGAATCAAGAGATTGCAGTTCAATTCCCTGTTAGGACACATGCCTAGGTTGTAGCTTGATCCTAGGGGTGTGTAGGAAGCAGCCAATCAATGATTCTTTCACATCATTGACCTCTCTCTCTCTCTCTTTCTCTCTCTCTCTCTCCCCCTACCTGTCTGAAATCATTAAAGATATAATTTTATAAAAAAGAAAGTTGTAAAACTTATTGACATAAAATATTTGGATAATTGGAGAGTTATATCATATTTATGGATAGCAACACTAAATAATAAACTGAAATCTCTTGATTTGGGTGGTGAATACAATATACAGATGATATATTATAGAATTGTACACCTAAATCTTCTATAATTTTATTCATAAATGATACCCCAATAAATTCAATACAAACAAAAAAAAATCTTATCACTTTAATCTACAAATTCAATAAGTTTTTAAAAAAATATATTTTCTTGATTTTTTTTACAGAGAGGAAGGGAGAGGGATAAAGAGTTAGAAACATCGATTAGCTGCCTCCTGTACACCTCCCACTGGGGATGTGCCCACAACAAAGGTACATGCCCTTGACTGAAATCAAACCTGGGACCTTTCAGTCCTCAGGCTGACACTCTATCCATTGAGCCCAACCAGCAAGGGCAAATTCAATAAGTTTTTAATAAAAATCACAACTGGATTTGTGAATGTTTAGTGTTAGGGCACTTAAAGGTGATTGAAAAATTTATATGGAGAACAAAGACAATTTTTGCAAAAGTGTAAAGAGAGGGGATCATCTTATAAGATATGCAAAAATACATATGGAATATGTGACTGAAAATATTGGTTGCATTCAGATTATGGAGGGCCTTTATTTAATTCTTGGCAAAGGAGTTTGAACCTTATATTGAAGTTTATGGAGGAATCATTGACTATTTTTTAGTACAACAAGGTGATGGATTGGATCTTTTCCCCAGGAAGGTTAATCTGGCAGAACTGTATAGGATATATGGGAGCATGGAGAGACATTAAGGAAATTGTTTCAGGCTTGAGATAATGAGGGCCGGGACTAAGGTGGCAGAAAGGAGAAAGGAAGAAGGGTTGCATATGGAAAAGATATTAGGAGTTAGAATTATTAGGACGTGACATTTAAGTGAGGAGACCAAGAGAGAGGGATGGTTCAAAGGTAACTCAGAGTTTTTAAACTTTGGGTGAATAGAAGGGTGGTAACACAATCTCTATATATAAAAGCCTCAGTGACCAGCCTGCCAGCTGACTGGCCAGTAGCTATGATGTACACTGAACACCAGAAGCAGACACTCAACATAAGAGCTGTCCAGCTGCAGTCACTTGGCATCAGCAATTCTGGAACCAGAGAGGAAGGAGCTTGATTCTGGGGTGCATCACCTAAGAACCACCCTCTTGCAATCCAGAACCCCCAGGGGAATGTTAGAAAGCCAGTTTTGGTCCAATCCCTGCAGGCCAACCCGAGGGACCCCACCAGTGCATGAATCCATGTACTGGGCCTCTAGTTAATAATAATTAAAAAAAAAGTAGAGGAACATATTTTAGAGATAAGAGCAATGAGGATTTCTATTTTTAATTTTGAGTTTGATTTCTAGTTTTGATTATTATACTATTCTGTTCTATTGCTTGGATTGCAAAAGGATGCTTGGAGCAATGGAACAGAACAGTATAGTGGGAGAGCAGAAATAATGATAGAAAAGGCCATTAAAAAGTTTCTGATAGATTTTGGATGCTATAATAATTATATTCTAGGTCTGAGGAGATATAATAGCTCCACCATATTTGCCTGGATTTGACCCTTTAAAACCCCAGGCCCATCTCCTCCTTTAAGACACCTTTTATTCCATGCAATATGTAAAAGCTTTGAAATACATAACCCACCTCTACTTCCTGGTTTGAAGGCCATACCTCATGAATGACAAGCCTATGTAACTGGCATAATAAATAACCTTTACTGAATAATTCTTGGTCTGGAGAATGTTTTAACTCTATCAGACTAAATATTCTCTCCTTCCCCTCACTTCCTCTCAAATACAGGAACTGTTTTATAAAAGGTTTATTTATTATGGTCTATTTTGAAAGAATATCTACATGATAAAAACTCTGCTCCTAATAATAGGAAAGTTACTCTCTTACAGACAGATTCTTTAATCAACCAAATAATCCTCCAGTGTTTTATTTGCCATACCTTCAAGAAATGTGCTCTCCAGAGCAGTGTTTGACTGGATTGCTGAAACACTGATGAACAAAGGTGTTCTGTTTGAAGTGCCTCCTCTGAAAGTGAGATCGGTGGGAAAATCAGCAACATCTTTGTTTTTCTATCAATTTGACCTTGGTGTTTGTTTTGTTTTTGTTTTTTTTTTTTTGTCACAGAGAAGTAGGTAGGTTGATAGGTAATTAGATAAATGCACAGATGCATGGATAGATATATAGAATGAATAAATTATCAGAATCTGCCTTTTAAAACATTGTTTATATTGGTGGATAAAGTATGCAGACATCGTTTGATTAATAGATTTAGGTTAAGATGCTTTCAAGATAAGAAACCCTTCATCTGTGATTAAATGATGAATTTTAGTTATCCTTGCATCACCCATCTTGTTGCCAGTGTAGCTGGGCTCTAACATAAGCGACAGTTGTCAGAAAATGAATACTTTAAAAAGGACTTCTATATCTAAATACTTATATTTAATCAGAGAGTCCTTTGGCTTCTGAAAATAAGTTGTCTAATGAGAATTTCATTTTAGCAGCTGTGACTGAGGAGGTCAACAGGCATTGCCTAGGAGAATATGGCCCAGCTGGTTAAATCTGGTTGTTGTCGTGATTTAAATGGTCAAGTGCTGCTTGTAATCCAGGACCGTCTGTTTGTAAAGGGAATAGTGAGTGCTTCAGCATAATGTACAGCTGTTTTAATCTCTCTTTAATAATAGTGCTCCAGCTACTATCATGTCTTATGTATCACACTACTAAGTATATGATCCTAGGCCGAATGAACTAGTTTGGGTCAGGTTCTGGCATCCTGTGAGATTGTGAAGAAAGGGATAGTGAGGTAAATCTCAACTCTTGACAAAATAAATCCTTCCTTCTGACTTTCTGACCCTTTTTAAAGACGTATTTCTTAGGTAATAATTATTGTGACGAGGAGGGAGTGATAAAGCTTGTGGTTGTATAGAAACAGTCTGTGAAGTGAGCCCTCTTTGGTAGAGGTGATAAACTTAATGGAAAGTATGCAGGGTTTAGGTACAGCTTCATATCTGTTGGTCAGAAATTAGAGTATTTGTCCAGTGGAATTGTGTGCTTCGAACTATCATGCTAATGAAAGTATGTGGATTCATTTGACTATATGTAGAGAAAGGGCATGAGCATTTGAGCTTTGGATTCCTGGTGGGATAGGCTTTCCAATGGATTATGCAGCTGTTACCCAGCACAAGAATGAACACATGTTTATGTGTATATCTGATGGATTATTATCATTATTCACATCTCTAAATAATAATTTGGATTTCTACATATATTTTCTCTGAATTATATTTAGGTAGCCTATATGTTGGTGTATTGCTTATCTGATAACTTTGCTGTGCTAAATGAGGAATGTGATATAGTTTAAACAGTGGAAAAACTAATTTTTAAAGTCATGTGTTCTTGAATGAACTAGATCTGGGTTTGACTATATGTTCTAATATTTAGAGATATAATAAAGCTTAATGATTAAGTGTGTGGGCTCTAGAACTAGACTGCCTGTTTGAAACAGTACAGCATTTGCCAGGTGAATAACATAGGACACCTCTCTGTGCCTCAGTTTCCCCAACCAAAAAATATATGTAATTATAGTGCTGTCATGAGGATCAATATTTAGTTAACATTGAGAACATTTCTAGAATGTAGTAAGTGCTCAAAAATATAACCAACATTGTTTTCTAGCTGTGGGACCTTAAACAAATTACATTTTGTGCTTTAGTTCCCTCATCTGTAAAACTGGATAAATGATACCTTGTAGATTGCTTAAGGATTTGAAACTTTATATAATAAAGAGATAATATGCAAATTGACCTTCATACCCTCACACAAGATGACTGCTCCCATGTGGTCAAAGATGGCCACCCCCATGTGGTAAAGATGGCCCCCACAAGATGGCTGGCAGGGGAGAGTAGTTGTGGGGGATCAGGCCATCAGGGAAGGGAAGTTGGGGGTGACCAGGTCTGCAAGGGAGGGCAGTTGGGGAGCAACTGGGCCAGCAGGGAAGGGCAGTTTAGGGGCAACTGGGCCAGCAGGCAGGAGAGGGCAGTTGTGGGTGACCAGGCCTGCAAGGAAGGGCAGTTGGGTGCAATTGGGCTGGTAGGGGAGCAGTTAGCAGTTAGTGTCTATCAGGCTCGCAGAGGAGTGGTTTAGGGGATGTTCAGGCTTGTAGTCAGGTGAATAGTTGGGAGCCAGCAGTCCCAGATTGTGAGAAGGATGTCTGACTGCTGGTTAAATTGGACACCCAGATTGGAGAGGGTGCAGCTGGGCTGAGGGACACCCTACCCCCAGTGCATGAATTTTGTGCACCATTCCTCTAGTAATATATATGTAAAACACATAGCTTATATAATTGTGATTATTACTCTATTGCTATTTTAATTACTATTACTGTTATTATTTGGAGAAAATTTTAAGAGAAATATTACAGAAAACTCATGTTGCACCACATATAGAATCATAGGAAATGTCCGATGGTGTTAGGGGATTTTAGCATTTGGCAGCAATGATGTTCTTGTTTTCTGGAAGAACAATTCAGTTTAGCTCTCCTTTCAAGCTTTTGGGAAAAGCTGATACTAAAATTTTTCCACTGGAAGCCAACCTTCCCTGCTGTTGTCAGTGAGAGAGGTTTTTAGAGCAATTTTTAAGAGTAATGTATTCTGTTAAAAAAATTCTAATAAAAGCTCAGGCAAAAAAAAAGTAACATTCATACCATGATAAAGCATCAAAAGGATCTTTTAAGGCAAAATTTATGGATATATTAATTCAAAAATTAAAAATTAAAAATTGTATTGGTGAAGTGTTTAGAGTATCTCAGATACAGACCTTTCTTTATATTTCTCATTCATGGGAGAGATTGGAAAAGTTTTGGAATTTTGTATAAGAAACACATTGTTCATTATAACTTCAATTCATTTTTTCTTCTTTTTAAGGTATGTCTTTCTTCCCTATGATATTTGTGTCCTTGGTCTTGTTTTAAATAATTTGTATCACATTCATAGCAAATAGTTATTTAGTACCAGATAATTTAAATAAACATATTTTTGAAAGTGTGTACTGTTAGGGATTAAAATGAGGAGCTAGAACTGGTTTTTGAATTATGAAAAATATTATGTTTGGTAGGATTTTGTGTTAAGTATTCTGATTTTTTGTAACTGGTCATCCTCTCCTATGACTTTATAAAAGATATAATCATCCTGGATCCTGTGAGCTCTAGACATGAACAAATCTTGGTTATTTCAATTTGCTGTTGTTTTGCAACTCCCATTTACAATGTTGGCAATTGTCTAGTGGGTTAAATCATTTTCCTGACTTCATTTTTTGTGTCTCTGCCTTGAAAAGATACTTCAAATTTCTTGGCCCATTTTTATCTTCTCAGTTTTAAACATTCTGTCTTAAAGCTCTTTCTCTAGGAATGTTAACAGATGCAGGCAATTGCTTCTGATTTTTCCTTTTACTAACCTGGGAAGCAAGAAGATTCTTTCACAACATTTTGTTATTTAGAAGGAGGGTGAAGTTTTTAGGTAGTTTGATGAAATGTCATATTCTCCTATGACTTTTGAACCGGTGGAGTTTGAGTGGATAATTAATTTTTGCATTTTTTTCCCATGGAAAATTCATTAGATTCATTTCTTCATTATTTATGTTGGTATTCTCAAAAGTAATAGGGGGCAGTTTTTAGATATCTATATTTTCTCTTATCCAATATGTATAAGGAAAAAATGAAAAGGAAGTAGTAAACTTAAATATGTATTTATTATGTAATATTTGATACATGTATAAGGTATAAAAATGAAACAACCACCCATGAATTCATCGTCCAACTTAATAAAAATTACTGGTACTATTGAATCTACCTGTTTTATTCACCTGTCCAATCTCTTTGCTTTCCACCTAGATGTAACTATTGCCAAGCCTTTGTGTTTATCATCTTCCATTTTTTGGTTTTAAAGCAGTTTTGTATGTAATAATACATTACTTAACTTATTTTTTAGAACTTTGTTTAAATATATCACACTGTAACTTTATGCGATTTGCTTTTTTACACTCATAATTATATTCTAAGTTCAATTGTGCTCTACAGAGCTCTAGTTTTTAATTTTTGTGTAATATTCCATGCAGTATCCCATAGGATGCTATGCAGAAGTATAGCCTTGTCTTCTGTGTCTGGACATCTGGATGATTTCCAGTTTTCTGCTCATACAAAGATGGTATGAACATCCTTGCACCTGTCTTCTGATATCCATGTGCATGAGTTTTTTCCTCTAGGGTGTATTCCCAGGAATGGAATTGCTGTTGACAAGTTTTGTGTTCTTTTTCTACTCTGTTAGAAAACATTACTCAAAGAAGTTGGCATTGCAGTGTGTGTGTGTGTGTGTGTTATAATACTTGAAAGCTTGAACTTAACTGTCTCTATACCTTTTGGTTCCACCTCTCTGAAAATGTCCAGTACTAGTTTCTTTTTATTACTGAGCTTTTCAGAAGCTCACAAGAGCCTTTGATGGACCCTTCACTGCAATTTTCTTTTTTCTTCTTGTTATATCTTAATAGAATGTCTTTAGCCCTTCTTTCAACTATAGGCATGAATGTATTGTCATTCTCCTGCTGGTCTGTGATTACTGTGTTAGGAAACATACTTTTCCTCCTTTCGATCCCTTTTATTAACGCTTCCAGTTCAGTATGGTATTGAATCAAAGTAATTCCTGATCTCTATATTATGCTCACAATAATTATTTTCTTTAATAACTCTTCACATTCAAAATGATCTAGCAAATCCTGTTAATTATTGCCACTATTCTATCTAGCATTCATATTGAAATAGACTTTATTTTTCTAGCCAAAGCGCTGACTTCTTAGCTGTAAATCTTCACCTTTTAAAAATGTTTAACTTGAGGTTCCTTTCAGATACTGACTGATTTGATGTGCATTCTTGTCCTGACTCTGGTAACTTATTGGTAGTACCTAATATTTAATTAATTAGTTAATAAATTGATTTTCTTAGCACTAGTTTCTTAATTTGGAAAATGAGGACATTGGTTTAGCATTAAAGGCCAAATTCTAAAATTCAATACTGCTTGGATTTTCCTTTAAAGTTTGTATCTAAATTTCAGCATCCACTATTAGTAATTTTCCCTTTCAAACTGTTTTCAGACAAAACAAGTCATCTGAACCAATCTCATGATCCATTTTTTTTTATTATTTACTATTCTCAGTCTCTTTTTACCTGATATTAGACTCTTTATGGAGATAAAAACTGCCACTTTTTTTGATGTCTAAAATAGTCATTGTCCAAGAAATTACTTCTAGACAAAGTCAGAGGTAATTGGCTGAGAGAGTTCTGTATATGGTTTGAGAGATTGGTAAACAGAGGGTTGTGTTAGTTGGTACCACCATCTAGAAGAAGGTAAATGGGTTTTGAGCCCGAGAGGGAATTCATGACCATAATTATTAGCCATATGAGGCTTTGGTTTAATGTTGAAAAAATGTGACACTTAGATCTATCATAGCATTCTTGAGCGTTTGATTATAACTAGGGAGCCATCACCAAGACAAGTATTTCCACAACGAAATCATAGAATACAGGCCATCCACTAGCACTGGAAGTGCAGAAGTTAGAGGCATGGTACTTGCTTTCACATGATGAATTGGAATTGGATATGTATAAATAGATGTCTAGAAAAAAATTGAAGGTATAATGAAAAATAACTTGAAAATGTGGCAAAGTATTGAATTATTTGCAATAAGACACATGGCAGTGGCAACAGCTACAATTACAAAAACTTACAATTTTTACATGAAGACAACCTATAGTCAAAGGGTCATTTTTAGGATGGCTAAAAAATGGTTCACTAGATTCCATTCTACTCTAGAGTGCAATAATTACTTTAACTGGGACTTCCCCCAAATGCCTCAGAAATATCTTATATCTTGTATTTTTTGTTCATTTTGTAGACCGGGAAGAGATGGGAAATTTAAGAATTGATGAATAAGTAACATGTTGTTTTGGAGCTATCTCCCTTTGTTTTCAAGTGGAAGAGGGAAACAGAAAAACTACTCCATGAACCTAATGTAAAAAATATCCTAAATATTATTCTTTTAAAAAATATCTAATACTATCACATACAGTGACAGTGTCATTTTGAAATACAGAGAACAGTAGTAAATTAATGTTTGCTTATAAATATTGTCACAAAACTCGTGTCCAAAAGCTCATGTATTAATTTTATTTCCCCATTATTAATTTTAATTTAACTCTTAAGCCCTCATTTAGACTAATAGCAGAAAGTCTGATCTCACTTCTGGTAAGCTCAATTACTTCAGAATTTAACTTCAGTCCGTTAGAATTATGCCCCCTTTTATTTTTTCATGGTGTTATCTGATATTCAGAGGGTTTAGGCATTTTACTGGCATCGGAACATTGGTATCTGGCCAATGATCATCAATCTCTATTATGCTTGGAATAAAATTCATTGCTTAGAACAAACAGCATACTCTAGCTTTCAAGGCCCATCTTATATTACTTTACCCTTTTCTCAGGCCACTCCAGCTGTACTGGCTTCTCCCTACCCCCAACTCAGGCATATCTGAGTTTCTTTGTACTTGCTTTCCCTTGTATCTAGAATGATTTTCCTTTAAATCCATGTACATGGCTCCATCTCATCAGTCAGATTTCAACTTAATTATCTCTTCCTCAGAGAAGCCTTACGTAACCTCTAAATCTGAAGTGGACTCCACTTGCTCTTTAACATATTACTCTATTTCATTTCCACATTAACATTTCTCACTACCTGATATGCTCTTGTTCACTTCTCCTCCTAAATGTCTGTCTCGTTCCACCAAATAGAGGAACTCATTGAGAGCTGAGACCCTCTCTGGTTTGCCCACTGCTGTATTCCCAGTGAGTCCCGCTTTTCATCTCCTTTTCTTCTCTTTATTGGTGCACATTATCTATTCAAAAATCAGCTGCCAATGGGAATGTGATTCTAGATATAGTTTCATTTCCTTGTCCACTAAGTTAGACATACACTCTTTAACTATTCTGAAAATACAGTCTTTCAATTGTCAGTTCAGCATAACTGTATGTAACTTGTGAAGTTACACAAGTGAATAAATTCTTAGATATACCCAAATTATTCAAACTATTGTAAAAACTGAGCATCACCATCTCTCACTTTCCGTGGCTATTCCACCTTCACTTGCTATGTAGTCAATAAAATCTTCAGAGATTGGAGGTATTCCTTTTTGGTACCTAATGTTATTTTCCTAGTTTATTTTTTCCTAGCAGTAATACCCATTCTTTATCCCTGACGTCTGCTGTGCTTTTGTTTTCTTTGACATGAATATAACTTGGGCATTCCTTCATCACATTAGAGCCACTACACAGCATTAGAATTTAGTTTAGGGGGTTCCTTTGTAATATTTCCCTAGTGAGAATTCAGAGTAAGAAAGTTGAAGACGCAACAACCTCATGGCAAGTTTTCTTATCTAAAGAGTCAGCACTGTGTTGAAGTTGAATTAGTTCAACCCACTTATGTTCAGCAAGTTTCCCTCCTTGAGAATAATCTTCTATATCCCCTCTACTTCTCTAAATTTTCCATCTATCCATTTTATAATGTACTAGAACTATATCATAACTGGTCTTCTTCTAACTACTTTAGCTCTCATAATATCTTCCTTTTCTAAAATTTGTGGAATCTAAAAAAAAAGTCAAATTTAAAAGTTGCCAGGCACAGGGGATGGGGAAAGTAGGGCAAGCTTAATAAAGGCTATAGCCGAAACCAGTTTGGCTTATTGGATAGAGCGTCGGCTTGTGGACTGAAAGGTTCCAGGTTCGATTCTGGTCGGGGGCATGTGCCTGGCTTGCAGGCCAATCTCCACTGTGGGGCGTGCAGGAGGCAGCTGATCAATATCTCTCTCTCATTGATGTTTCTGACTTTCTATCTCCCTTCCTCTCTGTAAAAAAATCAATAAAATATATTAAAAAAACAAAAATAAAAAAATAAAAGGCTATAAACTTTCAGCTATAAGATGAATAAGTTATGAAGAGCTAATGTATAACACGGTGACTATAATGGATAACATTGTATAATTAAAATTTGCTAAGACTAGTATAAATCTTAGTAGTGTAGAACTTCAATGTTCTTAAACTCCTCTCCCCCCCAAAAAGGAGTAAATAGGTGATGGATGTTCTAATTAGCTTGATGGGTGGAATCTTTTTACAATATATATATATGTATGAAATCATCTTATTGTATACTATAAATATCTTATATTTATGTTGGTTACATATCAATAAAGCTGAAAAAACACTCCAGTTATCAATAGATTAGAACTCGAATTATATTGTTCGCTTCTTAAAAAAATTGAGGTAATTATAGATTCACATGCAGTTATAAGAAATAATACAGAGAGACCCAGTGTGTACTTTGTCCCCAGTGGCCACATTTGCAAATTAGGTTGTTGGCATTGATACAAACCACCGATTTTACTCTGTCTCCAGTTTTAATTGTACTCAGTTGTATGTGGGTGTATATATTCAGTTCTATACAATTTCATCACCGGTAAATCACCTGTTTAGGCTCATGTATCACCACCACCATCAAGATACACAATAGTTGCAACACCACAAGGATCCCTGTGTTACTCTTTGGTAACCACATCTACTTCCCTTCCACTCTAAAACTCCTCACCTTCCATGCCAAGTCCCTCTGCCACTAATATATTCTTAATTTCTAACATTATGTCATTTTAAAGATGTTACATCAATGGAATTATACAGTGTGTAAGTTTAAAAAATTGGCTTCTTAAAATAAGTCAGCACAATTCCCTGGAGATTCAGCCAAGTTGTTGCATTGGGCTCAGAAGTATCCAAGAGGGCATACTGGTTTCTATCTTGTACTTTTTGTTCATTTTGTAGTACAAAAGTACTATTTAGTGGCTGGTATCACATGTATGTCTCACAGTTTGCTTTATCATTTATGAGGTTGAAAAGTAGATCTTTAATTCAAATATATAGCTTTTGGATATTACAAATAAAGTTGCTATAAACATATGTGTACAGGTTTCTGCATGAGCATAGGTTTTGTTTCTATGGGATTAATGCTCAGAAGTATCATTTATGGGTTGTATGGTAAGTTATATTTAGTTTTTAAAGAAACTGAACCATTTCACATCCCCACCAGCAATGTATGAGTGATCTAGATTTTCTGCATCTTTATTGGCATTTGGTTTTGTCACACTCGTTTTAGCCATTCTGATAGATGTGTAGTGAGATTTCAATGTGGCTTTAAATTGTTTTTCTCTTCTGGCTAGTGATGTTGAACATCATTTCATATGCTTGTTGGCCATCTATATATCTCTTGGTGAAATATCTAGTCACATATTTTGTCTATTTTTAAAGTTGCGAGAGTTCTTTATAATTCTAGATACTAGTCCTATGTTGGATATGTGGTTTGCAAATATTTTATCTCAGTCTGTAACTTACCTTTTCATTTTCTTTACATAGGTTTTCAACAAAGCAGAGATTTATATTTTTAAAGAGGTCTAATTAAGCCATTTTTTTTTATTTTAGAGATCATACTTTTGGTGTTAAGTCTAAGAACCATTTACTTAGTTCAATGTTCTAAACATTTTCTCCTGTGTATTTTTCTAAAAGATTTATAGTTTTACATTTTGTATTTAAATCTATGATCCATTTAGAGTTATTTTTCTGTCATATGGGAAGCTTAGGTCACATTATTTCATTTTCAAGGTTTAGTTTCATTTTTTTTTGCATTAGCAACGTCATTGGATATAAAATCTATATATACATAAAAACGTAAAAGTCACATTTCATTATATTAGCAATGAACATATGAAAACCAAAGTAAAAAACACAATTCTATATATACTTGTTCCAAATTAGATGAAAAGGTTAGGTATAAATTTAATAAAACATGTACAGGATCTGATGCTGAAATTATAAAATTCTGATAAGAGAAATCAAAGAAGGCCTATATAAATGGCAAGATATACCATTGAAAAGACTCAATATAGTAAATATGACAATTCTTCCCCAAGTGATCTCTATGTTTAATGCAATTCTTATCAATATCCCGACAAGACTATAATGTACATAGACAAAGTTATTCTAAAATTTGCATAGAAAGGGACAGGACCTAAAATAGCTAAGATATTCTTGACAAAGAAGAATAAAATTCTAGGAATTATGTACCCAATACTAAGATTAGCTCTGTAGCTATGATAATAAAAAAAATGTGTGTTTGGCAAAAAAAAATAGACATATTGATTGATGGAACATAATATAGAGAACCCACAAATAGAATCACAAAAATATGCTCAACTGATTTTTTTATAAAAAATGGAAAGTATTATTTGTTATTTATATTTGTTGATCTTGCCTCCCAAGAATATTTTAATTTCATTGAGGACACAAACCATATCTTTAGTCTATCTTCCCAATGCCTAGTATAGATCTTAACATATAGTAATATGTATCAATCTAAAAATCTGTCAATTTATGAAAGCTTCCAAAGAGATGAATAATATTCTGGCTCAAAGGAGATGAGTTGATTCAATTTTTAGGGAGTGTCTCTTTAGTTAAGAGAACATATAAACACACACACATATACATATATATTCATACGTATTTATTTACATACTTATTATTTCCATAAGCATTAATTAAACTCTTTCACCTGATGAAATGGGCCTGAGATGGGGGAGGTAAAAATGGAGACAGAGGAGAAGAAGATGAACAGAGGGACACATAAGTGTTAGTGTTTAGTAACTCATAGTTTAGTGGGGGAAACATGCAAATAGAGTAATTATTATTACAATAAGTGCTATAGTAGAAAGTTCTTTAAAATGCTGTAGGGGTACGGAACAGGGAACTAACATTTTGTCTAGAAGATCTTAAAAGGGATTTGCAGACATTTAAACTGGATTTTGATGAATTATAAGCTATTTATAGTAAAGAGAGATAGAATCACAGATAGGGAAAATAGCATGTATAAAGTTTCAGTAGTATAAATAAACCTGTGTGTTTGGTGAATTCAAGAGGTTTGGTGTGGCTAGGACAGGAGAAATGACTAATAAAATAGACTGAGGCCATTCTAAAGAGTTTGGATTTTCTCTTGGGTAGTAGGGAGCAATTGAGAGCTTTGCAAGCAGGAGGATGAGTGACATAATAGGAAACATTTCTTAGAAGAGTAACTTTGGTGGCATTGTGATTATCATTTGAAAAGCAGTAAGGCAAAATGCAGGAAAATCTTTTAGTGGGCTATTTTAGTGGGCTATTTTAATGGGCTATGCATGCACTGATAATAGTCTAAACATAAAGCAGTAGCAGAAGATAGAGTAGAGGAATATATATATATATTTATGGTTGCTAATTATGTATGGGATTGTGAGAGTCAAAGACAATTGGAGTAACCAAACAGGAAGATGTGTAATGGTGGGGTTATTAAGAAAGTGAATATATTCATATATTCTTTTGGCAAGCAGGCTGAGGTGTGACTCCTGAAAACAGTTCCCTATCAAACAGAAAACACCACAAATCATGCAAATCAAGAGGTTCAGATCTTCATTTTCACTTTAGGAACATTTGTGAAACTGCCCAGACTATCAAGGGAATGTATATCTGAAAAGCCACCAAGTAGCTGAAGGATGCCAATTTCCAGAAGCAATGAGTGCCATTCCTTCTTTCCAATGGAGTTGGTCAGTGCACCCAGGCTATAAAGTGGGGCTGGATGCAGGGTTGGTGGCCCAAAAAGGGTGATGAAATTTTATTGCAGGTGCTTAAAAATGCAGAGATTTAGATTCTTTGTTCATTGAGCAGGTGAGCAAAACTCCCATGATGTGGCAACATACATGCACTCTCCCTGCCACATTGAGAGGATCTTTACTGAAAAAGTGCAGATGGTTCTTAAACCAGAAGAGGAGGTTGCATAGAAGAGAAAGATATCCCAGAAGAAACTGAAGAAACAAAAACTTATGGCCTGGGAATACCTTCAGCATAAATTAAATGCTAATAAAAGTTAAAAAAAAATATGAATAGTCTATGTAATAAAAGAGTAATATGCAAATTGACCATCACTCCAACACACAAGATGGTTGCCCCTATATGGTCAAAGATGGCTGCCCCCGTGTGGCCAGAAGATGGCCAGTAGGGGATGGCAGTTTGGAGGGACCAGGCCTGCAAGGGAGGGCAGTTGGGGGTGATCAAGCCTGCAGGGGAGGATAGTTAGGGGTAACCAGGCCGGCAGAGGAGGGAAGTTGGGGGCCACCAGGCCTGCAAGGAAGGGCAGTTGGGGAGGACCCAGGTCTTCAGGGGAGAGCAGTTGTGGGGGGACCAGGCCTGCAGAGGAAGGCAGTTGAGGAGGGCCAGGCCTGTAGGGGAGGGCAGTTAAGGGTGACCAGGTCTGCAAGGAAGGGCAGTTAGAGGTGACCAGGCCTGCAGGGGAGGGCAGTTAGGCATAAATCAGGCTGGCAGGGGAGTGGTTAGGGGGTGATCAAGCTGGTAGGCAGAAGTGGTTAGGGGCAATCAGGAAGGCAGGCAGGTGAGCAGTTTGGAGCCAGCAGTCCTGAGTTGTGAAAGATGTCCGACTGCCCGTTTAAGCCCATTTGGGCCTAAATGGGCAGTCTCATATCCCTTGAAGGGTCCCAGATTGGAGAGGGTGCAGGCTGGTTTGAGGGGCACTATATCCCCCCCCCCACATGCACAACTTTTGTGTACCAGGCCTCTAGTAATAGATAAGAAGGTTTAGGGAGAAGGTTTGGCTTTAGATGTACTGAGTTGGAGCATTCTGTAAAGGGGATGTATCCAATGGGCCAGAAGAATACTCATTGGCTCCCCTCACTATCATTGTTATGGCTTTAGTCATCTTTTTGTTCAAGAAATTGTGATTAGTTATTGTTGTTTTTGACTGGAGGTTGATATCAGATTTGCTCCACACATGGAAGTTTTGTAATCTGTCATCCTATTTATATAAAAGAGAAGCGATTCTAGGCCAGTAGTGGCCTTATGCATCTTCTCTGTTCAGGTAAAGTCAGTTCTGTAGCCCAGTGGTTCAAATTGTCAGTACCATTGACATCATCTGGGAACTTGTTAGAAATGCAGATTCTTGGGCCTCACCCCTTACCTACTGAAATCAGAAACTTGGTGATGAGGCCTAGCATCCTCTGTTTTAACAAGCTTGCCATGTATTTCAGATGTACACTAAAGATGGAAAACTAGGCTATCGCAGTTATAGTGTATTATATTGTACTCTGTTATTCTGCATGATAGCCCAAGCCCTATAATAAGATACCATGGAATCATCTGATTGGGCAACGTATTTTCAGCTATAGTCATGTCCAATGATTGTCTAATAAGTTTTAAAAAATGCGTAATTTTTATTTACTGATTGATTTGCGAGAGAAATGGGGGGGGGGCGGTGGAGGGAGAGAGAGGGAATTATCAATGTTGTTTAGCATTATGCATTTGATGGTTGATTCTTACATGTGCCCTGATCTGAGATAGTACCAAATCTTGGTATATTGGAACAATGTTTTTCTAACCAACTGAGCTACCCTGCAAGGGGAAAATAATGGGTAACGTGATTTGATAAAAAAGTAGGGTAAAAGTGCAAATTCAGGCTTTTTTATGTCAAAGCATATATATATTAGCTCCTTGTTTTATTACTACTTCTTTAAATACTATTATGTAAGTTTGTATTTCTGAGTAGTATCTGGAAAATAAAATTAATATGTATCATTAAAAAAAAGAAATTCAGTGATTTAGTGACTAGTTAGGGTATTGATGATAAGGGCTTAGGTTAAGGAAGAAAAGCTAATGAGAGAAAGAAGAAAAGTTATGGTGTAGTTTTGGAAGTATTCATCTGGATTCAGATTTATTTGTTCAGTTTCTGTACATTGATCAAAGGTATATAGCACTCAAGTCTTAGCATATGACCCCTTATATGAGGATGCTTCATAGATACTATTGAACGATGAACCAAATTTAATACAGAAAACAAAGGCCATTGTATTTGGGCTTAGGAAGAGTACCATTTAATTGCCAAAGAAAAATCTTATATTCTTGTTGGACATAGGGATCCAAAGTGTTGAGGTGGTCCAGGCTTAAGTGATTTTCCTAGTTGTTTAGGTGAACAGCCTCAGGTTCTCTGGTGATGATGAACTTTGGTTTTTGTTAGCCCCACTTGCTCTGCCATTCCTGCTGTTTTGCAACAGGGCTTAAAAGTGCTTTAAGTGCTTGTGACCGTGGTAATGAATGAAAATGTCTTTCCAGCACTGAGAGGATTGCATTAGACTGAATAGTCACCTCCCTTGTAAAAGCACTATTAGAGCGGGGCAGCTGTAAGTAAGGATAACGATTTGTGTCCACTGCTTATTTACTGAAAATTGTCAATGTATTATTTATTGAGAGCTCTCCAGACAGTGCTTGTCAGAATAAAATTGTCAGCTCTGAGCAAAATGTTATAATATATAATAAAAATGCTAGGTACGCATTTTAGGGCGACAACTAATTAGACCTGCTTTTTCTTAAGGAAGGGGTAGTAAAAATGTCTAGCATTGTGGATTTTCTCCATTTGTGAAAGTCTCTTTCTTTTCCCCCTGCTCTGCTCGGTATTTGGTGTAGAAATTTACCAGGCCAGAGACATTATTTGAACAACTTTGTATTGTTGCCAGTAGACACCCCAAGTAGCGAGGAGGCTTGCTACAGGAGGAAGGCCTGGCTTGCCATCCCACGTGAGCAGCTGCCCTCACCTCCATGTTTTGTCTGAAATTAGAAGATGTCACTTCCTCCCTGAGCAGAGCTCATGGAAAACTGCCTCCAGTGTAAACAACATAAAATTATTAAGCTTATTCCTCAGCCGTGCTAATTAACCCCAAACAAATTTCACATTAAGGAAACAGAATTCAATCAATGTAAATGTTATTGCTGTGTATTACTGTAAGCAATAATACAGTGGCTAAAATAATTAATTATTTTGGATTTTTTTTTTAAAAAAAAGAAAGTGTTCTTTTTTATGGTGTCGCACAATATTTTGTGAATCTCACCTCCACCCCCCCCCCCCCCACCCCCATTTCCTTCAGTCTTTCCTGGCATGGGATTTAAAAGACTTGCCCGGTAAAGCATGGGTAATATGCAGTCACTTTTTACAGGAAGAAAAAAAATGTATTTTGGAGTGCTTCAGGTTTAGTCTGATGTGTTTTCGGTGGCAATACTTATGCCAATTTTTTCTCCTCCTACCTATTGTAGTTTACTACTTACTGTAGCAATTTTCTATACCTTTTCTTACCAGTCTTAAAATAAAAGGCCCATGGTGATGGTAGTAGTAGGAATGATTAAAAATAAGAATAAAAGGGTGGTTAAATGCAATTCATATCTGAGAGGGAAAAAGGAAATGTCATTTTTACTGTATTTTAGGTTTGGGAAGCAATTATTAAGATCCTCCCCTTTTATTCTTAAATCTGGGCTTACATATGAAGTAATATAATCCTATTCAAGATAGCTTTCTTAACCAGATTTCTAAATAATTGCTTGATATTGCCTGTGATAACTTTGAATAAAATTTATTATCATTTTCATCATCCTTAAAGACTTTAAAGACAGGAAGTGCAGAAGGCAGATGATGTATAACTTTATTTTTTCATGCAATAAAATGCATATTTGATTAATATAAATTTAATTATCAGAAAAAGCATATTCTCTGATATATAGAACACAAATCCAATATTATTTATATTAAGATTATTCTGAGATATAATATACCCTTTAATAATACATATTAGCAAGGGTTAAATTAATTTTAAAATGTAACTTAACTAAATGAATAATATAATAAAGTGAATGTTACTTTTCATAGATTTAACATAAACCATTACATTGTAATTTTATCATGATCTAGCCAATATCAATCTCTGTCCTCTATCCCCAGTTGATTCAGTATCCTATTTCATGACTGCTTTAAACTCCTTACTCTTCTCTGTTAAAACTCTGTCTTCATATTGGTAGGAGTATTTAATCTTTTCATCACGACTTAAATACCTAACAAGCAGGTTGCTACTAAATATTTACAGTGATGTCAAAACTAATAACAAGTGTTCCAAGGAATAGCTGAAGCATGCTACTAAAAAAACCCAAACAAAAATATAAATTTTTATAATGTAGTTGAGAGGAAGAAATCTTGAAGAAGAACTGTTTTAAATGACTTCTGAATGTACCATTTATTTGATTATATATTTTGGTTTAACTGTATTGTTTCAGATGATTGTTTATATTTTTACTTATTGCTTTAATTTTTATAGCTAGAGAATTATTTCCTTTTTGGCTGCTTTGGACTTTTATTCTTAACTTTCTAAATAGAAAATAACTTTAGATTTTATTTATTTGTATACACATAAAGCTGATAATATACCAAATATAAGAATCCATATTCAGTAATTTTTAAATCCTATAACATTTAGACAATGAATATTTCTATACATTTTAGATGTTTATATCTCTAAATATATTTAAAGCAAAAGCTTTAAATGATATACATGCTATAGCAAAGAATATAAGCTTACAGTTTGTATGGAAAATGATACACTAATAAATAATAATACAAGAATAAGCTCTATGTTTTGCGTGCTTACAAATGTAAAGCTATTTTTGCCCATCCCTGTATTAAACTATATAATTTATGTGATTAATATTCCTGGATTTTAAAGTTATACTATAATACCAAACAAAAATGTGCAATAGAGTTCTAAAATAAAGGTCCTTGTTAGAAGAAAATGTATTAGTATATTTTAAAATGGGATGCAATTGTTTGCATCCAGTACTTTATTTTATTTAAGGCTGTAATTGACAGACTGCAGTAATCTTACTATAATGTGTATTTCTTCCTGTACTGAACTCACTTAAAAAACAAAACAAAACTCGAAAATAAAAAAGGTAAAAAGAGACTCCAGAATTATGAAATCCAGTGGTCCAGAAGTGATGGGAAAATAGCCAAGTGTCACAGCTAATTTCTGACCCTGTTTTATGAGCTCTGCTGTTCCTTATTCCCCCTGTCAGCCTGGGAATCCCCGAGGCTGTACAAACTGGCCGAACATCACTCAGTCCCAGCTTTATATCCCCTTTTAATAATGTTGAGTCTCTTCTGTCCAACTTTGATTCAGACAACCTGCTTGTCTTGAAAAAGTGATATATTTAATCAGTGACTCTGTCTCCAGCATCGCTCCCCCTGCGTGTGACTGGAGCCGAGCGTAGTGCAGTGGTCTGTCACTTCTGTTTGAATGGGTAATGTGGAGCCCATCAGCTGAAAAGACAGGAGCTGGAACTGCTTGTTAGGACACATGATCAAAAGCCGATCTCTGCTTTCTGCCAATCAAACCTCATGTCGCCTTGTGGGGCAGACATTAAATAGATTTTTTTTTTCTGCCTTACACTTTGGGCACTTTGCCAGTTTGACATGTGAACTGTTACAAAAGATGGCAGAGTTTTGGCCACTTGCTGACTGCTTTAAAATCTTACTGAACACTTGTTGTCAAAATGAAATACTCATAATACTCATAATACTATATTATGATAAATTCTTTGACATATGATTTGGTCCCTTTCTCTTGTAATTTGTGGATTTTTTAATTTTGTACTTTGGATTTTTTCCCCCTCTTAGGACAGAAAAGCAATAGACAATTACTTCTTGGGTGAAAGTAAGGGAGACAAAACCCTTTAAATCGATCCAATTGCAAAGCCAACACAAATGTATGACAGTTTTGAATAAGATGATAATTACTTTGTGCAAATAACATTAGTGAATTAAATGTTATTTGGCATTCTCTCTTCTTTGCTTTAAAAATTATTTACTTCCTCTGACTCAGGATAGGAGAGTGATTTTGGCATTATATTTTAGCCAAAAACATTAACAAGTTTATTTTGAAATTTAATTCAAGGTCTTATTCCTCTGCTTATTGAGAAGATGGACCGATTTCTAGCATTGCAGCTGTCCAGATGGGCATTTTCACTCTGCTTTTTCTTTTCATCATTCTCTGAAGAGTCCCCCTTTACATCACAACCTCATCTTTGTCCCCATTGCAACCCAACAATGATTGTGGTGTGGACCCAACTTCTAAAGTTTTTAAGGGAAGAGTGAGTGCCTACATACTTTTAACATAAAAGGCTGTTGGAATCAGTATTTCCTTTAATTTCCAAACACCCAGATAACAGTTCCAAAGCTGTTAAATCTTAGTTGGTGCTTTGATTTCTCCAAACTTGCCACTTGGTACTTGCTGTTTTTGCTCTAATGATCATTTTAAAAGGAGTTAAACATTTTCACCAAAACATACCATGGCAATCTAGTGGAACTCATTTAAACAGTGAGCTACACATAAACAGCTGCTCCTTCAATAAGCCATTCTTTATAATACCCTTATTACCTTCTAGTGTCTCAAATTCTGATTAGTCAACAGTGCTGATTGCTGCACGGCATTCCGTTGCCCATCTTCCTTCTGCTCAGCTGCTCATGTCTTAGTTGTTATTTGATTACAACACAACTTGTGTATTGTTTTCCCAAGTTGTTCTTCATATTGTGTGGTAAAAACTCTGAATTCTTCAGGGACACTGGGATGGAATGGTGTGAAACTAACTTTCTTTATACACATTCAAAAAAATCTATGAATAAAGCATGGTATAAAAAATACAACTGTGGAATACTTAGAATGGAAAGACTATTTTTGACTTAAAACTCAATACTTCTGATCAAATTATGAAACAAAGATTAAGCAAGTGCAGTATTTTTAAAAGCATTAGAATACTTTACAAATGTAAAGAGTTATAAAATTGTTATATAATGGTTATTAAATTTCAGTCAGATATAAAGTCCAGGAAGAGGTAATTATGTAAGTAGATTTCCACAAAAAAGGCCTACAGGACAGTCATCTTTACCCCAGGACTATATAATTTTAGTCTAATTACTGTGCAGCACCAACAATGTCCCCTCTAAGTCTGAGTTGTGATGAAGTAAGTGCGGGTGGGAAAAATCTCTATAATGAAGTTTGAATTTCAGGTATTCCTTTGTTGTGACCCCCTGGAATCTCCTCTTGGTGAGCAGGAAATGCTGACACACTCGAAATGCAACCCCAGTAAAGGCCCTAAATCTGTCATTGTGCTCTGGAGTCTGCTCTGAAAATAGCAAAGCTCTTTTGGTAAATTAAAATCGGTGTGAATGGGAACAGATGCTGATACACTTTACTTTATCTTCAGGGATGCCAGTTAAAGAGGAGAGGGTCAGCAAGGTTAGAGGTAGGAAATAGAGTAAGTGTGCAAACGTGTTCTCTAAAGGGAGTTCTGTTTGGGGATGTTAGCCAATGGGACTGTATTTATCTTTGGTGGTTAGGTAAGAATTATACCTGCATTGCTTTATGTAGAGGAAAAATGAAAGAGATAGCATTTATTTCAGGGAGGGCCATCTCTTTCCGATGTCCCCTTGTGACTGTGTCTTTTCTTCATCAAACTGCATTTGACTATAAACTGTCTCAGACTACTATTGGGTTTTATCTCCCAGCATCATTTTGGCATCGCTTCCTAAAGTATTTGTTGAACCCTAGTGCTACAGTAGAGTCTTTGTGCTGATATTTGTCAAAAATAATGAAAATGGTTTATGTTCTAAAACTGTGCAATTTATCAAATACCTTGTATAGTCAATTTAAATAAGTCGTAGAAGTTTCAGTCTTGATTTGAAAAAATAGCATAGGGTGAATTTATTTATAAGAACCTTAATCGTTTCTCTCAATTCCTTTTACATTTTAGATTACCTTATAATTTTCTAAATCTACATGAACAATAATGATCAATTTTGTCAGTATTATTCACACCTTTTATTAATTTAACATAGATGAATAAATGTGAATGTTGTGAAGAGTTGATTGGGAATAGATTTTAAATTTGACAGTTAGATTACAGGGTACCTAAGAAAAAATGGCTCTTTCAATAGATACCTAGTAATTTAATTCTTGTTTGAAATTATTATAATTTATTACAGTGTGTGGGTCCTAATGAATGTCTACTATTAAATGAAAAGGAGAAATTGAAATTAAGATTATGAAATTCTTTTAACTCATATCTTAAAATCCTCTTAAACAATTCAGAAGACATTAATAAGCTATGTGGATTTCTTTCCATATTCTGTAATGGCAAATATAAACATTTCTTTCAGCATTTAAAGATTCTAAAAAATGTTGAATGCATTAAACCTCAAAGCATGCAATCTTGGAATTTTTATAAAATGGTAGTAGCCATTATAACAGTATTGAAATTGCAAACTTCATTTAAATATTTATTTGGATGATAAACAGACTTTTCTATCATTTGAGTTTTTCAGAAATGACTGGTTTTCCTTCGTGTTAAGCATTTAATGTATGTAGGACAATTTGAGATTTCATGGAGCTATAAACTATACTGGATTAACATTTTAAAATTTCCAAATATCAAGGAGACTTTTTAAAGTGTGAGTAAAAACTTAAAAATAAAATAAAACTGTCCAAATACCCACAGGTCTTGGAAGTTGTTACTTACTCCTAGATCTAAGTAATACCCTCATATACAAAAATTGCAGATCAGGTCTTTGAAAAAGAATAATTCCTGGATAAAACAATAAACATATGACAATTTAATATCCTAATAGATTATTTGAAGTTTATTTGAAAGTCCCAGTGTGTACCTGACCTGAGAAGAAGCCCCTCACATATTTGACCATGCTTCTTTCTGGTCATTTAAGCAAGAAATCATTTAAGAAACATATATATTTTAATAGCACAACCATTTAAGAGAGAAAATCAGATTGATTGCCTCTGAATTTCAAACCATTAGTATGCTTACCTAAAAATCCTAAAGTTTGGTGTCTTAAAATCCAGAGCTTTTTTTTTTTTTTTTATTGAGACTGCTATAATGTATGGATAAGCTAGTGATCAGTTTATATGTATTTAGAGAAAAAGGATTTAAACAAGTTGGTGAAAAGTTTACATTTGATTGCAGAGAATGACCCTGCTCTAGGTTTTTGTCAGCCTCAGAACAATGCGGGAGTTACAGGGCCTGGCCCTCTCTCACTATAACAAACCCCCTACCAGCACTGACTATAAGGAAAAAAAGTAACTTTTTCAGAGAGTGGTTGGATAGATTTTTTTTTTGTTGTTGGTTGATTTGCACAGGATTTCCTTCAAGGCTACCTGTATAGCAGCTGTTCCTTAGACTTTGTCAAGTCACAACTCTATTCTCCTTTGTCACAACATTCTCCACCTCCCTCTCCCCATTCTCACCCCCACTTAAAGATATATTGTCTAAGGAACATAGTGAGAGTGTTTTGAGAAGGGAAGGTGATTTTTTGTCTTTGATAATCTGATCACTGAGCTCAAGTTAGCTCAGGCATCTGAAAGAAATAAGGGACAGAAATAAGTATAGCAATACTCTTTTAGTAATGATTACTGGCCTCTTTTTAAAATGTTTACTGTAGTTTTTAAAGAAGGAAACAATCAGGATTTATTCTGTCCAAGGCTCTATAAATAAAGCCTTTTCTCATCTATCAGTAATGTCCACGTGGTTACTGTTTATCACTGTAACTAGTTCCAACAGTTAAATTCCGGTGTCTCTCATCTACTATTACAAAAGGCTAACTGCCGGCCAACTACAACATGGGGATAGGTCAGAAAGATAGAACTTTCTCATGTCAGTTTGAGAACATGGGGGTTGGGCTATAGAAAACTGTTTCTTTAACATATTTTTGCTAATTGTGACTTTAAAATATGAACTTTGAAAGGCATTGGCAATTTAAAAGACCACATCTACTCTTCTATTTAATTAGATTTTTTTCCTCCTTTGTGCCTCTTTAAATTCTAAATGAAAGATGGAAATATGTTTGCTCTAACATATTTGATGTGATTGAGATGAGATTAAGCGGTTTAAATGATTTAAAAATTATATTTACTTTAGTGCAATCTGTTAGGTTCAATGCTGATCTGTCTTTTGGTTTGCTTTGTCGTGTAGCAAACCAAGCAGTGAGGATAAAACTGTTCAGCACATGGATATGGATAAAAATCTGTGTTTCCTCTCTCCTTCCCAGTTACTGCATTCTTCAGTCGAAGTTAAATTTGCTGTTTAGACATTAGCTGTACTTCTTAGCAATGACCTTGTGGGGTAGAGAAGCATGGCACAGTGGCACTTTCCAGCTGTATTCAGCCTATCCGTCGGGGTATAATCATGCTCAGTCCCAGCACCGCAGGCTTGGACATATGTTGAGTTTTATTTCTTTCTTCTGACATTAATCCTATTCACCAGCTGTTCTGCCAGCTGCCATTCTTCAGTTTAGAGATTACATTTTGGGGGATACCAACAAAGGTCTAGTTGACCACTGCTTTTATGTTTCTTTTTTCCCTTATTCTTCAGAAATGATTGGATCTGGGGGTTAAAGAACTCAATCTTTTCCCACTATCACCTCACTTTTCTTTGAATCCTAGACATTAACATGATTTATGATCACTTTCAGTATATTATAGATAAGCCTCCCAAAGAGCCAGATTACCACCTTACTTATAAATCCCCTTTCCATAAAAAGGCTTTAAGTTTACATTGAAGGCTGTAATTAATGTTTCTTATGCTACTATATAAACAACATTAATTAGTGACAAATTCTTTTGATGTCTTAAACATATTCCAGCTGAAAATACGGTTTCAGTTCTTTCTTTTCCCCCCACAGGTTTGAGTGCATATCTCTGTTAAGATGATACTTTTTTTTCCCCCTGAGCTATGGTGTCACTAATCTTGTTTGAATGGGCTATTAATTCTCTGTTACACTCATAATATATACTAATAAGTAGTATAGATTTCTCACTTTGTATTCCAGATGATCTGTCCATAAGCAGGATGTTAAACATCTGTAGTTTAAGCCTTCTGGGACTAACAAATGCATTAATGCCAGAAAGAAATGCGGCCTGGATGATAAGGTCATGGACCACGTGGTAAAGAAGCATCCCCAATATTATCCAGCCTGAGTATACGCTTCATTGTTAATCCTTCCATTTTCACAAAGGCAAAAACACTAATTGATTTAAGTTGTAATCACTTACAGTACATGTTTATTACAGTAATACCAACAAATACACAAAATCCTATGTGTTATAATTCGCTTAGCTGATATTTTAAAGTCCTTTAGCCCACATGCCTCACAATAACATCTCCTAGCAATTCATTTACTTCAAGGGAGAACAATAAATGTTTGTTTATTGACAAGATTCTGCATTTATCTTTTTAACTTTGTAGCATAATAGGTCATATATAATGGTAAAGAATTGAGTTTAAATAACATCTTTTGCCTGGAGTCATTGCAATTAGGAAAATCCTACTGACTTAAGAAAACAAAAATAAAAACTAATAATATATTTTAGAAAGTAGTTTGTTTGCTTATTTGTTTATTCATTATTTTGTTTATCTATCTGTCCATCCATCCATCTGTCCATCCATCCATCCATCCATCCACCCATCCATCCATCCATCCATCTATCCATCCATACATTTACCCATCCAGTCCTTATAGGAAAACACATCATCTAGTATTTATCAGATAGTGCAATTTTTCATATGTGTAGTGATCTATAGAAAAATGAAAGGAAGTTTATAAATTGCTTGATAAGAAACTATTGCTTCCATAGTTTTCTTCCCCCAAAGCTCTGACAGTAGTGAACCTCGTTTACTAAATATGGACATTCTATTTATAGAAATATTCATATTTTTATTGGTGGCCAAAGCTCTGCTTATAGGAAAACTTACAGGTGACTAATAGGAGTTGCTCACTAAGTGGAATAATGAATAGTATTAGGTGTCAATTAAATCAAGCTTCCCCGAGGTGCAGGTGCTCCACAATGTACTGACACATTTCAAGTAGCAGTGCCACTTCACCCATGCATATGAACAAGCACATTTGCATATTAAAAAGCTGAAAATTATTTAACTGAAGCAAAAGTCTTTTAGAGATGATGGAGGTTATTAAAACTGTTGACAAGAAAGAAGGTAATTGCCTGAAAATGAGAGATGACATTCTGCTATACACAGGGAACGTTGTTTTTGTTGTATTGTGCAGCAGTGCCTGGGTGTATAACCTATTACATTGAGATTGCTCCTATGCAATTAGACCCTTTTTGTCCTCACTTCAATAAGGCTATGATTATGAAGGATTGAAGAACACTTGGCATATTGAATGTCTGTTGTTTTTATAACTTCGTCAGAAATGACAAAACACGTTTTGTGTCCTGTTTTTTCTTTGTAGGCTTATTGATTCTGTGATTATAATATTCATAAAAGACAATGTGTTCATGGTTGAACACTCTGTCATTTATACAGGTTTTATTTTTTTCTGTCTCAGCATAGTATTTGTTTGAATGCCAAGGTGTTAGTCATAACATGAGCAGATTTTTTAAAGTAAAAGATGAATAGGTGAGAAGTTTATCATGCTAATAATCTCAACTATTACTATTAAAAGTGTCCTAAAAATTCAGATGGAAATAATTCACCAAGTAAGACAAATTGGAAGATATTTTATTTCCTACCTGATTATGAGCTGTTCATTTTCACTCCAAATCTTGAGAGATCTTGCTGTGCTTTGGTTGCATTTGTCAGAAGTGAAGACTCATGGCCCTAGAGCAAATTGCGAGTCGCGAGCCACATGCGGCTCTTTGGCCCCTTGAGTGTGGCTCTTCCACAAAACACCACGGCCTGAGCGAATCTATTTTAAAGAAGTGGCATTAGAAGAAGTTTAAGTTTAAAAAACTTGGCTCTCAAAAGAAATTTTAATCATTGTACTGTTGATATTTGGCTCTGTTGACTAATGAGTTTGCTGACCACTGCCCTGGAGGAAGGCACTTTCTTGATACTGCAGTGCATCTGCACTGACTTGCTCTGTTCTGCAGGTAGTAACGAAACAACTGTAGTGAATATAGCAATTGAAATGGACACACTGGAAATCATTGTAGGTACAGGAAATTTCAGGTTGTGTGTTTATGAAAATTATGTTAAAAGATTTTATGTTTAATCATCATAATTACTTTTCAGCTGCCATCAGAACCATTGTGGCAATGTATGAAGTTCATTTCCATCGTGTAGTCTTTCCTTTAATATGAGCCTTGGTGTTCTTTGGGATAGAGCCAGCGTAGAGTATTCAGCTGGACTTTTAGGTCCATGATATACCCCGTTTTTCTTTTGGACCAATCGGCTTCTGCATTTACTTTTTCCATGGATTTAAACCCAGGACTGGTTTGTCAGAGACAGACTGATAAGCTCTGAATAAAGCCCCAGTATAGTGCACCCAGAGAGTTTTTAGGGGATTTGTCATCTATGTACTCTTTTATTCTTTGATTTGGATGCATCTGGGCTTTAGTAAATTAAGAGGCACACCTAGGGTTTTCGTTAGCAGCTGTCTAGTGATTTATCTAATCTGACATGTTCATTTCTTTAAGTTGAAGAAGGAAAATGTCTTTAGGCATAGCAATCTGACTCTTGATTAAGAAGATAAAAGTGAGATACCCCAGCTCTTTTCCAACTCACATTATTTACTGCCTGCTGAAAGCCTTAGCTATTTAAAAGATGAAAATCCTGATGCAGCCATGCTCAAAGAGATTTTAGAAGCCTCCAAAGTATGCCAAACTTGTTACATTGCATATACAGATCTAGTTGCATCACACCTCAATTTCCATTCACACAACCTACGAGTTGTATTCACTAGAACTATTTTTTATTCCAATCACTGTTAGGTGACATTGTTTAAAAATGTTTTAATCTCATTTCATATAACTGATTTTAGTATAGAGGAATAATTGTTTTTAACTCTGTGTATAGTTAATGGAAACTTTTTTCTTGATTGATTAAAATTTTTGTTTTAATTCTTAAAAATTGTTATGGTGCCATTAATTTATTTTTTCTTAAACCCAGGTATAAGTACATTCAGTGCTAAGAATTTGTTATATTTTATCTTATCTTTAAATAAACATTAGTTTTTTTGGGTTGGAATTTTAAAAAAACAAGGGTAAAAAATTAGCTTCATTTTAATTTATAGAAAATTATAGTACTTCGGATGGATTCATGTTAAATATGACTTGTTTAATAGAGCTGAAAAGTCAATGTGAGACAAATCAGAGACATAGCTCCCTGGATGTGTTCTGGAAAAGAAAATATTGTATAAAGTACTTTCCTTTTGTTAAAGGATAACTTTTATGTAAAGACATCATGTAGTACTGAAGAATCAAGGGTGCACTTTTTGACAAATGAATTATTATTGAACTGTACTACCTGGTACACAATTGAAAAAGACTCATAGGCCTATATATAGCATATATTCGTAAGTCTTTCTTAGGATATAAATAAATGAATGAATGAGCCATAAAATATCTTACGGAAATGTATATAGGAATAGGTGCTTAGCAGTGCTTAAAGAGATTTGGAAAAAAAAATTCTAGCTTTTAGATTACATCTGTGCTTCTCACTTTTATAACATTTCTAACAACTGCTTTTTCTTGGATTTAGTATATCTAATGTTCAAATAAACAAAGCCAATAAACCATCTTGTTTGGAGGTTGGTGATGGTAAAAATAGGGCTAAAAATGAATCAAAAGAGCAGGTGCACTAGGCCCGGTGGACAGAAATCTCGTGAATTATTTCAGTAGCTGACTCATAGTAGGATAACTTTATAAATTCAAAATGTTGATAGACAAGGCTTTAGTATAATCTATTGTTGGTCAAGAGTTTGAAGACATTCGATATGTTGGAAGACAATTTTCTGAATGAAGGCCATTCCCAGGAAATAATGGACCCTTGGAAAATTTCACTATGTTTTTGCCTTTTCTCTACCTCTTCTGAACATTTTCCAGGGAAGATCAGGTTAATGAGTGATGAAAAGTGTGAAAGGCAGCATGAAACCACAAGTGTATATATGAAGGTGGGAGACAGTTTTTCCAGGAAGCTTGGCTCAGTTTCTCCCCTTCTCTCTTTTTTAATTAATACAGGTTTTATTTTTTTCTGTCTCAGCATAGTATTTTTTTGAATTCCAAGGTGTTAGTCTTAACATGAGCAGATTTTTTAAAGTAAAAGATGAGTAGGTGAGAAGTTTACCATGCTAATAACCTCAAATATTACTATTAAAAGTATCATAAAAATGGGTGATTATGTAAGTGTCAGAGGGAAATAATTCACCAATGGAGGGGGAAGGATGGAAAATATTTCTATTCTAGAAATAAAGAAATTAATGGTTAATATGTAGATTCGTTAATAAATGGGAAACTGAAGTAAAAATTTAGGCCACTTGGTACCTACTTCAGTGTCCTTTCTCTTTTCCATATTGTCATTCAATATGATAAACATGGTATCCAGGTGGAGTAGTCAGGCATAATGGGACCCTCTGAGATAACTTGCATTGCAGACTTACCTTATTAGGACTGGGTAAATTTACTGGCCTATGCTTACTTGACTATTGTTAGTCTTCAAGGTGTGAGGTGCTTCCTTCAGGACAGGGGTTTTGTGTGTGTGTGTGTGTGTTTGTGTGTGTGTGTGTGTGTGTGTGTGTGTGTGTGAGAGAGAGAGAGAGAGAGAGAGAGAGAGAGAGGTATTAAAGGAGAAGAGATTGAAAGAGGTGGTATAACATACCATAGCATGTTCCTTTGCCCCAAATAGTTTATCAAATAAGTCTCTTGTGTGATTTATTTCATCAGAACAAGTTTACATTTCACTGATTCATTACCTGACCATATCAACAAGAGCAACAAGAAGTATACTTCTATTTTTATGGTGATTGAAACTGTCAGGTTTTGATTTTTTTCTTCTATTTTTATAATTATTTTTTTTGTAAAAAACCTTTTATTATAGAAAAATTTCAAAATTACACAAAAGTAGAGAATATAATAAGCTCTTAATGCAGCCATCATCTAACTTCAAAAATTATCAATATTTGCTCTTCTTACTTCATCTATCCCACCACTTTTTTTTTGGGTTGATGAAAAAAATTTATTTATAAATTATGAATAGTGAAACAAGTCAAACATATAGAAAATAATAGAATGGACAGTGTAAGTCATATAATTAAATGAGTTCATACTGATTCAGAATCAGGCAATATCTCAGAGGTATCAATGAATTTTTGTGATCATTGGATGATATAGTATGATGGAATGTATAGAAAACTGGTAGGTTATTCATTATTCATCATTCATTCATTCATTCATTCATTCATTTATTCACCTGCCTTTATCGAGCTCCTGTATGCCAGGTACATTGTCAGGAACTGGAAAGTTGAAGAACACCATGGACTTTTTTTTTTCTTATTGGGGAAATATTTCTTTTTTATAGTTATTCTTTTTTACAAATTTAATGTAAAAAAATTAGTCAGTTAACTATGTTTGGTGTGGTCTAATTTATTGAGATTTTAATGTCATTTATTTTATTTCTAATATTTGATGAAAGAAAACTAGAATGTTGTGTTTATTTATGGTCCAGTTCATTTCACTTAACTGCACCTACCATTCCAAATAAACCTTAAAATTGTCTTTTCAGCCCTAACCGGGCCTGCGGACTCAAGGGTCCCAGATTTGAATCTGGTCAAGGGCATGTATCTTGGCTGTGGGCAATACTCATTAGGGAGTGTGCAGGAGGCAACTGATCGATGTTTCTCTCTCATCGATGTTTTTAACTCTCTATTTCTCTCCCTTCCTCTTTGTAAAAAATTAATAAAATATATATTAAAATTGTTTGTTCAATATAACAAATTATGACATAATAAAATTAAAACTGAAGTTATGTCATATGCTTTTAAATTATACATTAAATATATTGTAATGACTATAAATACAAAGAACTAAGAAGGTGTTTAGAGTTTAAGACCTGTGTTTCATCATTACTGAAAAAATAACTAAAAATATTTAGCAACTTAAATGAACACAGTTAGAGGCACATGGGACAAAAATTGGATTAAAATACAGCTTGACTAGAAGAGACTCGGGAATTAGTGGAGAGTAGGTTTACTGTAGATGTGGGGCAGAAGACTGAGGTACATAGATATTTATAGCAGCTGTATTTCCTTTACATAGCCATTTGAACACTTGTATTTGCCTTATGTACCTGTATTTCCCAGTAAGGTGAAGTTCAACTGGTTTGAGAACCTTATTTTTTAATCCACCTTCTCTAGACTAGAGCCTCGCACATTACCTGAGACATAGGAGGTGATGAGTAAATGTCTGTTGGGTGAGTGAATATTAAGAATGTAGTAATATAAAACAGTACATTCTATAATAGAAACATGAAAAAGGAGGAGAGATTAGAATAAAGAGTGGAAAAGAACTAAAACATTTTCTTTGAAGTTTGAAAATATTTCTATATTTAGATACAGCTAAAACTAGTTTTATTTAGCAGGTATTTTGCCTATTGATTTAATGATGACATTTGCAAATTATGAAATAATTTCTGAAGTAACAAAAACTAAATTATGTTCAGTAGCAAATAACCTAAATCCTATGAAAGTAATAACCCATGCACTATAAATATAGTAACTGTTAATTAGATTATTTGATTAGCTTGAACACCCATTTCTCTATTATAATAGACACCAGTGGCAATTTGATAGACTTGAGTGTGTATCTATAGTCTTAGGTAATTGGAATTAATATTTTGGGGCTGAAAATAGCACTTCTTCTTTGCTTAAGAAAAATATATTCCACCTCATTATTAAGTGTAATCATTACTTAAATATCATTATTATAAATGATGCACAATTATAATCTGAACTTGATCATCCTTTTATATTTTTCAGATCTTATTTTTCTTTTAAGATGTTCAAGATACTTTAGTTATTTTAAAACATAGCTGTTTAAAGAAGAATTACAGGGATCTAGAGAACATTTTTTTAGTAAATGAAGTTTCTGTTTTGTCATGCAAAATAGTGCTAGAAATATGACAACTATAATCATTCTTGTTATAGCTATAAATTTGGTTATTTCATTTACTTGAGGAGTTTTTCTATTCTAAGTACTGCGCAATAGCCTAAGTTCAAAATAAAAAATATTTCAAATATTTTATCATCTTTAATTGAAATAAAATTAAAGCCACAAGAATTATTTCTTAGTATTTTTAGAAATAATCTTATGTCAGTGTTAATGTATTTATGTGTGCATGTTTATTATGATTTAAAGAAAATCATCTTCTGATTAAACTATCTAGAGCTATCTGCCCTATATAGAATAATTGTTTCACCTTTTAAGGAAATTACTTTGTACACTTCCATTGTATAACACAAAATCATATATATCTTGTTATATGATCATTCAAGAATCACATCCGGTGTTTTTAATGTTATGTTTCTACTTTAATATTTTTAATTAAATTTATTTAAAAAAGTAATTTCCCACATTTTCCTGTTTATTAATTGTTTATAGATAATGAAAACTGCCTATTTCTTACATGAATATCATTTGAGTCATCTGCTACCTGAAATTTGGGTTGGATATTGCCATTCAATTGACATGAACTGAGTGGTATTGAAGTAAAAATTTTTCATTTTTATATTTGCTATTGACCTTAGCAAAATCATATATAAAGATTCATGTATCTGCCACAGCTTCTGTGTGTATATGTATATGCATAAAAACACCTAATAAATTTTGATTTCACATTTTTAATATGGCTGATATAAAGACTTGTATTGTTATTTTGCCAAAATATTATGCATATATGTGTGAATTTGTGTATTATTAGACTTCAAGTAGTGTGGCCATTAATTTTAGGAAGGTGGCTAAAAATTACCTTTGATAAACTAATAATTATCAAAATGTATATGTTTTTGATATATACATATTTGGGGATTGCTAATATATAGCCTAATTTTTCTAACATAATCTCCAAATTCATACTTCTTTCTTTGCTATCATCTGAGTAATAATAAAAAGGAATATAACAATAATGAATTACTTATATAGTTTCAAAAATTATAAATAGATTAAAGAAACTGCTCAGGGCCAAAAGTTTTTATTATTGAAATGTTTTTACTTAACTGCTAATTTAAAAAAGGAGAGTAAGTGTTATTTTTACCTTGTGGTTATTATACATGACTTTTAAAAATTGGATTTTATCACAAAGCAAATAACACAATATTTAAAAATTTATACTATTTAATTTATATGAATATTATAGATTCAAACTTTTAATCTAGCATTGCATAAGTCTTATGATGCCTAAAGATGATTGTTACATTTGTGGTTTTTACTTCCCAAAAAGTTTCTCCTTTCTTAAAATAGTACTAGTCTGAAGTAATTAATTGAAAACACTTTCTAAGTTAATGAACTGATGAATTTTGGCCCCTAAACTTTATTGTCTAAAGTTTTACAGATGTCTCCTAATTCCTGATTCCCACTCCAGGCAAGCCTCTACTACCCCAGTGTCTGTGTCCATTGGCTATGCTAATATGCATGCATACAAGTCGTGGCCCTGACTGGCGTGTTTCAGTTGATTGGAGCATTGTCCCATGTACTGAAGGGTTGTGGGTTTAATTCTCTATCAGGGCACATACCCAGATTGCGGGTTCAACCCCAAGTAGGAGTGCCTGTGGTGGTGGTCCATGGATGTTTTATCTCTCACATCGATGTTCTCCCTCTCTCTCTTTCTCTCTGTCTCTCTTCCTTTCTCTCTCAAAATCAATGAGTACATGTTCTCCAGTAAGTTTTAAAGATACAAATATATTTAAAAAAATAAAAGTGTTTTATCTTGAAAAGCTAACATTTAGAAGAGCAGCCATTTTTATTTTTATTTTTTAAAAAATATATTGTATTGATTTTTACATAGAGAAAGGGAGAGGAATAGAGAGTTAGAAACATCTATGAGAGACAAACATCGACCAGCTTCCTCCTGCATACCTCATACTGGGGATATGCCCACAACCAAGGTAGATGCCCTTGACCGGAATTGAACCTTGGACCTTTCAGTCCGAAGACCTACGCTCTATCCACTGAGCCAAACCGGTTAGGGTAAGAGCAGCCATTTTTAAATAAAGATAACAAGGAACAAATTATAGCTGATCAATTTGACAGCTGTTTCCCTATTCAAGAAAATCTTGTATTAATCCCCACTCCACAATCGTTTCCTATGTAGTTTAACTTGTAAACATATTTTTAAAATAAACTTTATCTCGATTCAGAAAAGTGGACAGTCTGATGAAAACTTTTCCCAGAAAGACTGAAGGCATGGTTTTATGATCATTTTGTCAAATGCAGATATTATTAATCTTTTTATTGAACTCAATAAAAGATTACTTATTTCTTTGCACTTCATTGGGAGGAATAGATGTGAAGCATTTTATTTGGGTGTCATCATTATATATTTTATTGTGAAATGAAAATATGAGAGCATTGCTGCTAAAAAATTAGTTGAGATTCAATAGATAAGGCATCCTAAATTATTATTTTTTTGTACTACTGTGCCTTATTGTGTATCCCCTGTATTTCTCAAATCTGTAGTGTCTTTTTAGTATAAGGAGGTATACAGGATCGAGCAAAAGTAGGTTTTCAGTTATTTATATGAAAAAATAATACAATCTATAATAATAGAAGCATAATATGCTAATTTGACCAGATGTCCTTCTGGATGTCCTTTCGTCGGGACAAAGCAGCAGGCAGGAACTGAAGCAGAGGCGGCAGAGGCCCTTGGCTGCCATGGTGGTGGTGGTGATGGTGGTGGTGGTGGTGGTGGTGGTGGTAGTGGTGGGTGGGGACCATGGCAGAGGCAGCAGTGGCGGGGCCCAGAGCCAAGGCCCTTGCATGAATTTTGTGCATTGGGCTTCTAGTAATTAATAAATAGTAATATAAGCATTAACTCTGTTTCACATACTTACAACTCTAAGCCTACTTTTGTCCTACTTTATATAAAATGATATATATCATAATATAGATATGCTAATGTTTACATTTGTATATGCATATAACTCAGTAAAAATAGACATGAAAAATATCATGATTTGGTTTTGAAGTTGGAGATCATAATTTCTGTTGTTGAATGATCTTGGGAAAGTCACCTTCTGAATCTTTTATAATATTGTGATGCTATTATCACCTATTTGACACTATTAAGTAACACATTAAAGGAGGTTAAGTAAGATAAAAGTATTAAAATTCACTCATCTGACTTAAGTATGCAGTCACAGATATTAATGTGGAATCGGTATGTTTGGTATAGTTGTCACCTATGGTAACTATCAAATACATGTATTTTATCTATTAATTATACTATATTTTATTGATGATTGAGAGCCAATAAAATGTCCCTAGGGTTGGAGTTCTGGTTTTCAAGTGGTTTTCATCATTTTTGAAAACTTTAATTTGGTTTCTGAGCAACACAGTAGAAATAAAATCACTTACATTAATATCAACATATTTGGTATCTATGTCATAAAAGGCCTGTTGTTGTGACACCCTTATAGCCAAATGAGCAGCAGCTTTTGCAGTGGGCCATGTGGGGTTCCAGCAGAGTCCAAGGCGTGTGTGAGACGTTGCGGGGTGGACCCCCCTCCCAGCAGCATCCGCAGAGCATGTGAGGCATCATGGGGCAGTGGACATGGCCCCGTTGGCAGGCTAGGCCTAGCGGACTCTACATACACATGATTGAACCGTGTGCTGGGCCTCTAGTATGAAATTATAAATATGTACGTGTATGTGAGAAGATTGCTCTAACTTGTAGGAAAAGGATATGCATAACTTTAAGTTATGTGTTTTTTATTCAAATCTGCAGGTAAAAAAACATAAAAAAGCTTCTTTTACATGGTAGTTTGTTTTGTTACAGGAGAGAGAAAGCATGCTGGCAAGTTAGCCAATGAACACAATGGAAAGCCATTTGAATAGTTATGACTTGTGAACATTTGGCACTTTGGATCTTTTTTTTTTTTTTTTTTACAAGAGGTTTATTCTGTTGGTGTTAAACTTTTTAGACTTTACTTCTGGTATTTGGACATTTCTTTGAAAGGTTAGCTGGAGGAAGAATAAAAGAGCTTTCTAACTCTTCACTTAATGGTAGCTATCAGGAATTTTTATCCACTTTCCACTATTGTACTTTGTTGTGAGTTGATTGTTTTCGATTTCAGGGATGATCTAGTCAATGATAATTGAACTGACCTGTGATAATACCAGAGTAAATTTGCTCATACTAAAAATAGGTTTGGTTTCTGTCAATATGTAGTATTTGTATGACAGAAAGAGGACATTTAAGGGAAAGGAATTTATTGAAATAGTAGGTAATTGCATTTTTTCTTACATGCACTGGTGAATATATGTATGTTTTATATTTATACACATAACTATACAACATAGACCTGCCTTCTTGTTTTTAAAAATTTGTATCCAGTACATAATGAAATCAACAAATAAACCATCTATAAGATAAATGGATCCCTTTAACTACTGGTGCGATCATCTCACTTGGGTGAGGAAGTAGCTCATGGTCTATAGGAAAACACAACAATTTCATTTGGACTGGGTTTTAAGCAAGTCATTGTTTTGCTTGGAAAATGTGAAATCGGTGAATGGGCTTGTTCTTTTTGTAGAGAATTACAATAGCACACGGAAGCTTCTGAGTGCTTCTGACAGATGTGTTGGCGGTTTGCCACAAAGAGAAGGGTGCGGCCCTGACTGACAACTTGCAATTATATTATGATGAATGGTTCTGATGTGTGTTCAAGAGAAAACCACTTTCTAGAAAGTGAAAGTCATACATACGGTTCCTATAAAAAAATAAGCTCAAATAAAGTATCATAACTTTCCTTTTATTTTAGCATTTTGGTCAGCTAACCAATTTGAGTGCTCTCCTTTTCAGAGGTTCTGTTTTTGATAAATCAAAGATCAAATCCAAAATTTTTGTGGCGAAAACTAATTTGATACCGTTTTTGGCATCAAAATTACTTTATCTGCATTTTTGACATCCTCAAAGAAGTCTCTAACGCTTACACAAATACTTAAAATATAGACACATGTCCATAGTGTGACCACAAGGATTTACTGGAGTCAAGCATTCAAAAGGGAACTGCTCTTTTTTGATCAAGTCACTTCTTCTTGATAGACTTTGTTGTTCTTTTTAACATTGAAAAACAATGCATCCAAACAACCATGGATGGATCAAAGCTTTGGATCATTTTGAAATTGTCTTTACCCTTTTCTGATGTCAGCTATCTTAAGAAAAATCTGAATATAGTATCATATGTAGATTTTTCAAGAGTTGGAATGCCTCATCAGTATAGAATTTCATTACTCAGTGATGAAGCTATAATGCATAAAATATGTATTGACTAAACTGGCATTTTTAGCTTCATAAGTTAAGAAAAAATGGCTGATTTTTAAAAGTGAATTCAAATAAAAATCGAAAATTAAGTTTTGAATGTCTCTTATTGCATAATATTTAAAGTGTGAAATTATAAGTAACTTTCAGCACATAGACATATATCTTATGTGAAATACTATTAGTTTTAAAATGTAAGTTTTTATCTGATTCTCTACGGAGCCCAAGGCATGCTATTTTTGCAGTTAAGCAGGGAACACCTACTGAAGACATTTAGTAAGCAACATTGTAATTATGAAGATGCAATTCAAATACTTGCTGTAATATTTAGCATTTGAAGAAATGTAGTCATAATAGCCAAAGTCTTCAGGAATGATTACATAAAAGTAAGGCACTAAATAATATTACTTAAAAAAGATAATCTAAAATCTGGAGAGAGAAGAATTACTGACTTACTCTAAATCTCTCAAATTTATTCGGTTACTTTGTTTTGTACATGTTAATTTAAAATAGGCCATATAAAAACTTTGAAATAAACCAGAAAAAAAGTTTTGAAAGACTTTTAGTCTCCATTTACAGTATCCAGTTTTTGTCCTTTGGACTGTTTATCTCTAATTCCCTTTGTGACATTTAGGGTGTGTCAACTGTGATATTTTAACAGTGGGGCATTTTCATTGTTACGGAAATAAAGGAAAGCTTTCATAGTGATAGAATGGTAATGTAAAAGCCATGGCGTTCTAGTGCAACTATCGGGAGTCCTGCAGTTTCACTGTAGATGGAACTTCTCAGAGAAGAAACACACAGACTTTTACATGTGTGGTTTAGTGTCTTGCCACAGTTCACATTAGTCTTCCTGTGCTTTCTTTTCCCTCAATGGCACTAGGTCATCATTTACCCTTCAAACCTGTGTGTAGAATAAGAAAGTGATGTCTTGGTCAAATCGTGTTTTCTGTTTGGGTTTCTCTTTCTGAACCCTTTTGAGTTTTCTTTACCTGATCAGATTTAGGCCTGTATTCTAGCTTTATTTGACAATATATAAGAATTTGTTGTCATTTAAAGCTTGAGTCTTTATTGGTAAAGTGGTTTGTAGTTTTTATCTTCATTCTTGCTTAAGTTGTCTGTTTAAAACCTGTTATTTTCATCTATAGGTTTTCTTTTACCACTTAGATGTCCCTTCCCCCTCCCTCCCAACCCCCACTCTCTCTCCCCCTCCTCTCTCTCTCCCAACTCTAAACTTGGTGTTGGTGCTTTGGAGCTCCCAATCCCTGTGCTTAATTTAGTTTTTACCTGGAAGAGAAGCATTCGCCAACCATTTGCAGGTGCAAGTTAAGGCTTGTTCGAAATCTTGACATCTGAGCTCTGAGCTCTGAGTAATATCTTCTGGTACTGTGTAGTTTTGATCATATGGAGTTGTATTTGTGGGAGGAAATAGATTGTATTGTTTTATGTTTGTGCCATAGGTCATAATTATTGTAGTGTTTATAGGATAATAAACTCATTAGGTAATTATGCCTTGTTGAGGTATTTGAAACATTATTTGTTTTTATCTTGAAAACTCTCAGGAAGGTAATAATGAGATTTCACTTGGACTAGTTTATTTAAAAGGAAGATATCTGGAATAAAAGTAAAACTATAAAATGAAAAACTGCATATTTTCTTTTTAAAATATTTTGTTCTTTCATATTTTAAAAACAAATGAGGCTAAACAGTAATAGAAAGCGAGGTGAGTACATCTTTCCTCTTAAATAATTGAGGTGAGGTGTATAAAAATTTTTTAATATTTGGTAAAATTTTCCTCAACTTCTCATCACTGATCCCATCATTTTTTCCCTGCTGACATTAGTCAAGGACTTTCTGTTCTACAAGGCACACGAGGAACTGGCTAAGTGGTTTTTATACATGCTCTCATTTAGTAGATACAGATACTATTATTATCTTTACTTTGCAAATGATAAAATTTATTTAATGAAGGTCACAAAGTTAATAATTTACAGAACCTATCTTTGACACCGTGTTGAATAACTCCAAATCCAATGTGATTAACTATCATGCTATTTAGAAAGCAATGAGGAAAATCGGCTGTCAAGTGAGGTTCCACATCTCTCTTCCTCCAGCAGAGGGGGAAGAGGAAGATAAATCAATGTGGGGTTTTCTTTTTCCACTCCTGATCCAAAGAAGATTTGGAGCCTTTGAGGCAGTTACTGCTTGAGGCTGAGGGATGAATGAAAGGTAGGTGGCCTATAAAGAGAAGGCACCTCTTGTTAAATACATATGGAAGACGCCAGACTTCCTTAGCATTTCAATGTTCCCTTTTTGTCCTATTGGCCACTGTGTGGTAGATGCTGTTCACATAGTATCTTAATCAGCTCAGGCTGCCATAACAAAATACCATAGGCTGGGTATTTTAACAGAAATTTATTTCTCACTGTTCTGGAGAGCTCAGTTCTTGGCTTGCAGATGGCCCATCCTCTCATTTTGTCCTTACAATATGGAGAGAGGGAGGGAGGGAGTCAAAAAGGAGGGAGGGAGAGAGGGAGAAAAAAACTCTAGTGTTCCTCCATTTTAAGGACCCTAACCCCATAATGAGGGTCCCAAACTTACCAACTCATCTAAACCTAATTAACTCCCAAAGGCCCCATCTTCAAATACTGTCACATTGGGATTAGGGCTTTAATATATTTATTTGGGGAGGGGGGCATATTTCAGCCCATGGCACACTGTCAGCTCATACGCCTTAGGTGCTTTGCCTCAGAGCTAGGATTTTGTAGTAATAGTGATTAACATTTAGTTTTTCCTATAAAGTGTTGAACTTTTATAGCTCAGACTAAACTATATTTATCTAAGGCAACCACTCTGTGTAAAACTAAGTATTTCTCAAATATTCTCTCATTTAGTTTTTGCAACAAATGAGGAAATTGAGGCTGTTATGCTTCAGGTGGCATGACTATTCAGTGGTGAAACTTAACATTAGTTGGGAATGCTTTAGGCTGCCAGTATCAACAACAAAACAAAATATTTAACCACCTTAAGCTTAAAGAAATAGGTGTTTAATTTTTACACACAACAAGACGTCTGAATAGAGTGTCTGTTATTGGCACAGGAGGGTAACAATGTCAGGACTTGACAGGTATCCCTGCCATTCTTCTGGCCTTCCTTGCATCAGGACAGACCCTCATTCTGATAGCGGGAGCAGAGGGTGGTGCATAGCAGAGCATTATTCCATGTGTATCTCTTTAAGAAAAATCAAAGTGAGAAACTATTTCCCAGAGCCCCATCCCAGGCTTCCTCCTTTGTCTCATGGTCTAGAACTCGATCACGTGGCCTGTGGCCCTAGCTGCAAAGCAAATTCTCCAGCAGCCTCTCTGAGAAGCAGGTGAAGGAGAAAGGGGGTCTGGTTGGCTTTTGGGTTGCCAAACAGCCGTCTGTTTATGGCTACAATTCTAGCTTAGTTGTTTTGATTCATCTTTCCGCCTCTCTGGTGACGTCTTTAACTTTGCTGAGGGAGGACTTACAATTTTGAAAATCTGAGGAGTCATATTTTTGTGTCCTTTCAGAATTTTGAGTGACTTTCAGAAAGTATTAGAATAAGGTTTGGTAAACATTAACTTAGTAGTTAAGAGCACAGGCTATGGACTCAAATTGCCTGGGTTAGAAACCCATTTCTGTTACTTATTAGTTGTTTCACTCTGGGGAAGTTTCTTTCTTTTGTTTTTTACATTTAATATTATTT
>PVJN01012783.1:0-50035 GCA_004026805.1 Lasiurus borealis
TCTCTCTCTCTCTCTCTCTCTTAATGAAAGCTTCATTACATAGTCACAACTGATTAAATCACTGACTATTGACAATTCATTCAAACTCTAGCCCTCCCCCCTTCCCAGAGATCAGGAGTATAGGGGGGTGAAGGTGGGGATGGGACTGAAAGTTTTGGTTCCTGACAACCAGCCCCATCCTAAGGTGAATTTGAGGCTTCCCAAAAGTTACTTATTAACATAACAAAAGATACTCTTGTCACTCTCATTACTTAGGAAATTCTAAGGAATGGGGATAAAGACCAAATCTAGTATATTCCCATATATATACATACATACTAGAGGCCCGGTACATGAAATTCATGCATGAGGAGGAGGTCCCTCAGTCCACTTGCACTCTCTCGCAATCCAGGACCCTTTGGGGGATGTCCAAGTTGTAATCTGAGACCACTGGCTTCTAACCGCTTGCCTGCCTGCCTGATCACCCCTAACTACTCTGCCTACTTGATTACTCCTAACTGTTCACCTGCCTATCTGATTGTCCCTAACCCCTCTGCCTGCCTGATCACCCCTAACCTTTCCTACTTAGCCCTCCTGCCACCACAACTTTGTCAGGAAGGATGTCCGAAAGGTCATTTGGCTGTCCAGTCTAATTAGCATATTATGCTTTTATTATTATAGACTAGTGCCCGGTGTACAGATTTGTGCACATTGAAAGGAAATTAATTAGAAGGTGGCCAGCAGGGCAGGACTGGGCAGGACAGGCTGGACATGCCCTGGAGCCAACCTCCCACGGTCTCTCCCCAGTTAGCCATACCTGAGACAACGCCAGGGCTCAAAGGGCATCTGTGGAGTAAGCAGGGTCACTCTGGCAAGTGGGCTCTCTCACCCTAGCCTGTGGGGATTGGGCCAAAACCGGCTCTCTGACATCTCTCGGGGAGTCTGGGATTGTGAAAGGGCAATTCTTGGATGATGCACACCAGAATCGGGCTCCTTCCTCTCTGATTCCAGGGTGGGTCACCCAAAAGCTACCACTGTTTTCACTGCAGCTTGGCAGCTCCTGCGTTAAGCATCTGCCTCCTGGAAGTCAATGTGCATCATAGATACCAGTCAGACAGTTGGATGGTTGCTTAGTCTTTTATATATAGAGATAATTGATTTCAGAGAGGAAGAAGAGGGAGAGGTAGAAACACCAATAATGAGAGAATCATTGACCAGTTGCCTCCTGCACACCCCCTATTGGGGATTGAGCCTGCAACCTGGGCATGTACCCTGACCAGGAATCAAACCCTGACCTCCTGGTTCATTGGTAGATGCTGGATGGGCATATATTACTTATTATACATCATAACATCATACGTAGCTTTCTGTGTACCCAACTACTTAAATCATACACAAACCCTCCACCAGAAATGTAAATTTCCTCTTGATATGTTGTAATAGTGTAAACTTTTTTCCAGGAGATATCCTTGCTGGAACTCCCCTGCTGCACTCTGCACCGCTGTTCTGCTTGCTGCACAGCTGTCACCCTGGGATTTCCTTTGACTATCAGCCTTAAAATTCCCTGATGCTCTCTTTTACATTGGATCATTTCTCTCCTCCTACAAAATCCTCTTTCTTGCTCTACATTTCCATTTAGAGTAGGCACATCCTACAGGAGCTTCTAAGTCATAAATGTCTAAAAATATTATTTCACCCGCATACATACTTGATAGTTGGGCTAGGTATAAAATTCTAAGTTTAAAATTACCTTTCTCTTAAAAATTTGAAGGCACTATTCTTCTAAATTCCAGGGCAGCTGTTGAGGAATCTGCTATTTTATCTTTAAAAGGCTTTTTCTCTATCCCCCACCCCCTCCCCGGATATGTTTAGAATCTTCTCTTTGTCCTCAGAATAACAAAATTTTATGATAATGTGTCTTGATGTAAAACTTTTAAAACCCATTATGCGGGGGACTCAGTGAGGACTTCATGTTCTCTATTCTCTTTTTCTAGAGCTCCCATATTATTTGAATATTATAATTCTTGGTCTGGTCTCCAAATTTTTTCTATTTTTCATCTTTGATATTCCTTCTGTTTTCCAACCTTTCCATTGTATTTTTGCATATCTGCTGTCATAGATTTAATTTCCAAGAGCTCAATTTTTGGTCTTTCAATGAGCTTTTATATAAGTTCCTAAATTTTTTCTATTTTTTCCTCAGAGCACAGTCATTATAACTTTTTGAAGTTTTCTTCTGCTCCTTAGTTATTTCTCTTTTTTATCAAACTTTGTGAAAAGTATTGTTTTGATCTCAGTTTTTAAAATTAAAATGTATTTTCAGATGTTCGGTCATCTGTAGCAACCATCTTATATTTAAGAGTGAGGCACTAAAAAACTAATTGGAAGCTGTGGTGTGGTTATTTACACACACCAGACTGTAGATTCTTTATTGAATAGACCTTCTGACCTGTTTCTTAACCAAACTAATACATATACTACACCGTATATATGGAAGTATATAAAAGTAAATTATAGACATTGAAACAACCATTTCTGCCATTCCCTAATTAATGACCTGAAAAAATTATTCAAACACATGGATGGTTGGGTCAATAAAGTGAAATAATATATATTAAGTATTTAAATTTTTGCCTTACATACTAAAAGCAACTAATAAATGGAAGTTACTGTTACAGGCTAAATACCGTATGCCACTGTACAACTTCCATTTACCTCTCAGAAAGGCCTGATTTTGTGGTAAAAATTGAGAGATGGAATTGGGGTCTTCTGGGTATATTGGATGCTGTAACAGAACACGGACTGCATTGCCACAGTAAAATGACGCCCTCAGCATACAAATTAGGAACATTATTTTCCTCAGTATTTCCAGAGGTGACTGATGATAATCAAGCTCAGTAAAGACTGATGTATAAATTAAGTTTCAAATTATAAATCCTAATGAAAAATATAGCTACCGAGTACGTTGGATATTTAACTTCCTGGGAGCAAGTGATGCTTTCTTTAGTGTGTGTGCATTATATGCAGCAGATGCATTATTCAAGACTCATGAAAGTCAAAACAAATGCTCTCACATTAATAAATTTCAAATATGGTGGAGCATGTTCCCAGAGCACATAAATCCACATCCATTGGTGTGTAACTTCCTTTTAATGGTGCTTTTCATTTACTCAGCATGATCTCTGATACTTTGCAGAAATAAATCTGCTAAAATGCAAGCATATTATATCATAATGGCTGTTAAGTCTTCGTCAGAACCATTTTATGACACCTAAAATCTGGAATAAATGCATTGCTCTTGGTGCTTTTCTGCACTACTACATTATCAATGCTCAGATGATATGGTCACAGGACATGTTAAAAAGTATTTTAAATTCTAATAACTGTGCAATTGTCATCAAAATCACTTGATGAAGTTCTGAGCGATGTGGAAAACAGTACAGTTCATGAGATACCTCCAAGAGAGAGAGAGAGAAAATTTATTTTTTCTTTTAAATAAATCCTCACCCAAGGATATATTTTAATTAATTTTTAGAGAGAAAGGAAGGGAGGGTGAAAGGATGAGACGGAGGGAGGAAGGGAGAGAAGGAAAGGGAGGGAGAGGGAAAGAGAAATATTGATGTGATAGAGAAACATTACTTGGTTGCCTCTTGTAGACACCTTGACAGGGGAGTTAAGCCTGCAATCTTAATTATGTGCCCTGACTGGGAATCAAACCTGCCACCTTTTGGTGTATGGGATGATGTTCCAACCCACTGAGCCATCCGGGCAGGGTGGAATTTCTGTTTCAGAACCAAAGTGACAGTTTCAATTCACTTGTCTGATCAGTTAATTTTTGGATTGAGCAATTCTTAATTTCTTTCTTTCTTTTTTTAATTTTGGGAGACTTGCATGATTTCTCATTTTAAGCACAAAATGAGACCTTATGAATATTTTGCATTGCACACTTAAACTACAGTAAGCAAAGAGAGACTGTATTGGCTTATATAATCAAACTACTGAAACGGCAAAGAAGGAATAGCCTTAAGGACCGAGGGACTTGTAAGCTGTCAGATCTCTTTCTCTTCCTCTGCTCTTTTCTACACTCGGCCTGCATTCTTCTGGCTGTCTCCACGAGGCTGCAGGCGTGATGCTAGACCACTCCATACTTCCATCCCCACTGCCTTATAACTGAAGAAGGAAGAGCCTTCTTGGTTGGTTAGGGAGAGATGCTAATAGGATCTCCTTAGATCACATGGCCTTCCCAGCCCCAGCCCCTGATTCTGAGGAGAGGAGGAAGGATGATTGGGCCCACTTGGGGCATGTACCTATCTCTAACCAATAGGTCTGGAGGCACTGGGGCTGGAAAAGTTGAAATTGGATTGTAGTTCCCCAAAGACGAGGACAAAACAACCGAGGCTACCACAGAGGGCCTTTGGGCCCATTTATTTGCAGCTTGAGGTGCAGCTGAAAGTGTGGCTTCCTGCAAGCTTCCCTGGGAGCTAATGTCTCCAGTGGAGACCTGGTGCGACCTTTGGGTCTGTCCTGGGATCTCAGGTTCCGAGTGGTTGAAAATGGGTAGTGGCAGGGACTCCCCAGCTCTACCAAACTCATTCCCCTTTTTTCCTGGGCGTAGAGCTAAACGACATTTTGCAGCCACCCTTGCAGTATTGACGAAATAACTGAACTCCAGCCAAAGGACTGTGATTGGAAGAGCTGCGTGCCACTTCCAAGTTTGACCCCTAAGACCGCCCACCCTCCATGCTCTTTCCCTTACTGCCAGCTTGATGCAGATGGGCATGGCAGCTAAAGGTGGTGGAACCGCAAAATGGAAGGAGCATAGGGTCCTGAATCCCTGCTTGGAGGAAAGCCATCTGTCGGTCAGGAAATCCACGTCAGACCCTAGACGAGGGAGAAAAGTTGTTGGAGTGATGATCAGTTTCAGAGTTTGGTACAGCGCTGAGCGCCACCTTAACCAACAGATAGATTTCCCTCACTGTCTTCATCTCCATCCTCCCCATTTTCCCTCATAGCTGCAGGCGGAAGCTGGAACCAACAGAGCTGGGGTTGATTCCTGGCTCCGCTCCTTACCAGCAATGTCACTTCAGGCAGGTCACCCAACTGCTTTGAGAGGCAATTTTCTTATCTGTGGAATAATCATGCCTACGTCACCAGGCTCATGTGCAGTTTGAACTATACAGGGTATCTAAAAATGCTCACACTGCAGATTCTAAGTGTTGATAGTATTGTGTGTTTTTTCCCCCCAAATTTCCACAAGGTAGCTTCATCCGGAATGACTTCCCACCTGGTTTTGGCCACTTTGGAAAATAGCTTGTCAGCGAGGAGATTCTTCGGTCTCAGGAAAAAGCCTTCCTGACCCAGAACACTAAATTAGGTCCTTGGGCTGCGGCAAAGTGCCGCTGCCATCCATCCTTCTCTCCACCAAGAGGCAAACAGCAGTAGCTATTAGCCCGCAGGCTCTCGCTCTGCCTCCCTGGAACTCCTCGGCTAGGAAGAATTCTCAGTTTCAGGCTCACAGCCCTCTGCTTCTCTTATTCATTCACTCATTCATTCCTCCACCCACTCATTCTCTCATTTGTCTATTGACACATGTGCCCATCTGCTTGTCCATTCATCCATGCAACGCAAGTAGGGATGCCTGCCGACTCTGTGCTGGAGACACAGAAGTGAAAGGAAAGGCCGACCCTCATCCCCAGGAAGCACCCGCTCTCAGGAAAGGTCAGAGAAGGGAGTGACAAGTGCAGGGGGCAATGCAGGGTGCTGTGGGGGCTCATGAACGGCATTCCCCACGTAGTGATGCCAAAGACAAGTTTTATTTTTTTCAGGCAAAAGGATGACAAAGCTGTTTCTACCACAATTACCAGATATCCTTGAAATCAAGCTATTGGGGTCTCCCACTCGTTGACTGCATCACTTAGATACATCATCACTAGCACACTGCCACCAGCACCTCTCTATCTAAGCACCCTTCTGTTCAACGTCCAAACTTCCATGTAACCCCAAAGCTATCCAAAACTCTCTCATGCCTAGCTCCCTCCCCATGACCACCAACAATGCACTCAAAGGGTCATAAACATCTAATGTAAGGCATTGTGGCTGATGTATGTATGGTCTTCAAGGTGTTCAGTATACACACACACACACACACACATATACACACACACAGATAGGTATATGTGTTTTCATACATACATTTACACACAAAGCATAAATACATAGATTGTATAATTTCCAAATTTCCAAAAAAGCTAATTGTTCAGTTGATAGTTACCTGTCGCTACCTCAGACAGCAAACTTTATTAAATTTCCCCCAAAGCAGAAGTGTAAGACAGCCTATGGCTGCTTACTTTGCTGTCTTAGAAAGCCAATAGACCCAATAAACTTTGGAGGAGCCTGGCTCATACAAAATTATTTTACTTTTTTCCTTTGAGAAAGCTTTATTATTGAGACATTGCTAAGGATTTCTTTCTTTCCTCTGGTGCTTAGAATAATGTGTTCCTGTGATACATGCCTAAGTGTGAATGACTGACAGTAACTGAATATTTACCGAGGGGGGCGATGGGAGTTTTTTGTTTTATTTTTTACACTGTTATCTCCACCCTACCCCTTCCTGGTGGTATCTGTCGTTAATGACTCCCAAACTGTTAGTATTTTTTTATGGCCACGAGTCACCCTTAAAATTGAGATGGAGGAAGGAAGCTTTTGCTTAGGTTTTGTTAATAATAGCAATGAGAAAAACAATGCTGGCAATAATAGCATTAATCAACACATATATCATTATATTACATATAATTAACAATCACAGGACTCATTTACTCCTATTCATTTATGTGTTGCTTCGTTAGGTCTCATAACTGCTCTATGAGATAGGTTCTAATATTATCACCCTGGTATTACAGATGCGGAAGGTGAGGCACAGAGAGGTTTGGTGACCTATCCAAAGTCACACAGCAGCGGCAGAGACAGGATTTGAACACAGGCGGTCTGGCTCTAGACTTCATCCTCTTTGCCACTGAACATGTTGCTTTGAACTCTTACGCAACCCAGCCCTGGGAGAGCCCACTGAGAGGAGCAGGACCGGTTCCAAGAACCCTCCAAAGACCCCTGGCTCTGAACTGGTGGCCCCACGCCTCTGGGTCTCCTTCTCAGCAGGGGGCGCCCCTAGTCCACATTTTCTGGGTTCTCTCTTCACCACAGATGCTGGGCTACTTCAATCCAGAATGCCTGACATGCGTTAGGAAAAGCCCTGAGCTTAAAACTTGTATCCTTCCTCAAGTAGTTAGAGGCTACTAATCAAAGTCCTCACAAACACCAGTACATGGACACAATCCAGGAAATGATCCAGCACAAGACTCGGAGGACCTGCAATGGATATTGATAACCAGGAGCCCAATAAGCTTGCACAGGCCCCGAGCCAATAGCAGCCCTTCCTGCCTCCAGGGAAACCACAAAGACATCAGAGGCAGGGCTTTTCCTGACCACACTCCGACTAGCCCCAGCTCTCAGGGTGGCCTGGAGCAGACCAGTCCCTCCACCTGGTTTACAAGGTTACAGGTCCACGCTGTACTCACTGGAATGAGTGCTTCAGTGTTTTCTCTTGAGAGAAACTCTGTCACAGTCTTTGCAGGACATTAGTTTAGGGGAGCACTCCAGAAGGCCAGACTTCAACCTACACCATAGAGAGAAATGTAGACCAAGTTTGGGAGGGTTTGTCCCTGCACCGTGGCAAAAGGAGAACAGATCCGTGGGGGTCCTCCCTCCGCCCTGCACTTGGAATGCTGTGCCATCAAGACTGGGCCAGGGGCCGAGACCGGTTTGGCTCAGTGGATAGAGCGTCGGCCTGCGAACTGAAAGGTCCCAGGTTCGATTCTGGTCGGGGGCATGTACCTTGCTTGCGGGCACATCTCCAGTGTGGGGCGTGCAAGAGGCGGCTGATCGATGTCTTTCTCTCATCGATGTTTCTGACTTTCTATCCCTCTCCTTTGTAAAAAAAAAAAAAAATCAATAAAATATATTTTCTAAAAAAAGGGTGTTGGATTAAAAAAAAAAAAAAAGACTGGGCGAGGGGCCTCACTCCCTGGGGCCTCTCACACCCTGAGGAGCCAGCAGGCTCAGGGCCCCCTCTTCAGCCTCTCCAGCGACCTCTTTTCTTTGCTGTCTAAGCTTTAGTATGAGGAACCTGATTCCAAACTCAGGGAGAGGGAAAACAGAGAGGGAGGGACTAAGAAGAAGTTGCCTGAGTCCAGACTCTAGTCCTGCCCCAGGGGCTGAGCAGCCCAGGCACAGGTTCTCCTGTGTGAAGTGAAGAGAGTAAACCTCCCTCCCGAGGTCATGGCGCACAGACAGTGATGTAACGCATGTACAGCTTTACGCACAGTGCTTGGTCCTCCGAGGGCACTCAGGGGGAGCTTGGCCAGCCCTCTGTGGAGAGGGGTCCTTCACCCTCTCACTATTGTGATCGTTATTCGTACCAGGGCGGGTTACCCCCCTCTGGGTGACTTCTGTCTCCCCCTGGAGAACAGGATGCCCGTTCCACTCACCCCGAACACACAAAAACTCCCTCCTTCAAGGTAGTTAACTAGATGCCATGCACCAGTTCCCTCTCCCGGAGTCAGGCCCCTGGGCATTTATCCTCGGGGACCAAGTGGCTTGGCGTTGAGGTCAGTTGAAGTTCAAGAGGGCCTCAGTTCTGACTCCTGCTGTTTGTTGAACTGTGGCATTTGCGAGCCAGAGCGCTCGGCCTCCAGGGCCAAGACCGCAGGCGCAACAATGCGGCCCTTCTCCTGTGGCCTGTGTACCTTCCGGGAGCAGGGGGGTGTGGCCAGAACTTCTGGGTGGCAGGAGCGCCGGGGTGTGGTGAGAACACTGGGTGTGGCTGCCCAGGGTAGGCCTTGGGGAAGGCAGCCGAGACAGAAGCCGTGGTGGCCCGGGTCTGCATGCTGGGGCCACCCGTGGGTCCTGCCCTGTGGTGGAGCAGCTGGGGGAACTCAGGTTCTCTGCTCCTGAGACAATAACAGCAACAATAGCAATAACAATAGCAAGCGCTGGCTGAGGACTGAGCAGCTCCGGGTGGCTCTCCACAGCACCCCCTTCATCAAGACCAGCAGCTGAGCAGAAACCAGTGTGGCACAGTGGATAGAGCGTCGTCGGCCTGTGGACTGAAAGGTCCCGAGTACGATTCCGGTCAAGGGCACGTACCTTGGTTGCGGGCACATCCCCAATGGGGGTTGTGCAGGAGGCAGCTGATGGATGTTTCTCTCTCATGGATGTTTCTGACTCTCTATCTCTCTCAATTCCTCTCATTAAAAAATCAATAAAATATATATAAAAAAAAAAAAAGACCAGCAGTTGTGTGAATCCCAGCACCACCTCTCACAGGCTGTGTGAACTTGGGTGATTACTTCTCTGTTCTTCAACAGCTTTAAAAATTCAATAAAATATATTTTTTAAAAAAGAAAAGACCTGTGTGAATCCTGGCACCACCGCTCCCAGGCTGTGTGAACTTGGGTGATTGCTTTTCTGTTCTTCAACAGCTTGCTCTGTAAGTGGGGTGGTGAGAAGCACCTTCTCGAGGGCAGGGCTGGAGGTACCCACTTGACCCCACGGCCAAGGAGCAGGAGCCCCAGAAGAGGAAGGTAGAAATAGATTATGAGATGTGGGAGTTAGGGGGAGTTATTTTAGTGACTCCATAGGTATGGAGTCTCCATAGGTATAAGTATGCAAAGGAAAGATTGACCGAATAAGGAATTAAAAATGAGATTTTAGATGAAAGGACCCACCTTCATCCTGAAAGAAAAGAAACCAATTGGCAACAGCAGTAATTGAGCAGAGTCTGGAGCCCAGTGAAGTCCAGTGTAAACAGCCGAGATCAACTACGCAAAACATTTCCATCAAGTAAATAAAAGCCTGGTATGTGAAAGCTGTAAGACAAACAAACGAAAAACCAAAGGAGAAAACACACCTTCCTCTTCAGGTTGTAGGAGGGTTGAGTGAGAAAGCCCCAGAATGGTTTCTGGCCCACGGTCACGTTGAGCACACGCTAGCCGTTTGTAGCACAGACTTCACATGTGGGACTGACTGCCATTCTAACAATCCTGTGAAGCAGGTCCTTCAGAGGAGGGGTTTCCGCACTCTGAAAGAAGCAAGCAAAGCTGGATTTGATCGCAGGATTTACCTGACTCTGAACCCCAAATTCCGAGCCCCAGATCATGGTGCCTCGCTGCCTTTCATGTACCGGCTTCCCTTGAAGAAACATTGATTGAGCCCCTTTTTCTAAGAACCAAGCCATGTGACTTTATTTTATTCATCGGAAACTCCTATTTCACTCAATTCATCAGCTCTTCCAACTGGCCACAGGGCTGGGTCCCAGAAGATGTTGGTCGTCCCCCTCAGGAGCTCGCTGGTCCATGGGCCAATGTGCCAATAGAGAGGAGCCGCTGGGCCGGGATTGAGCACCTTTGCAAGTCTAATGACTCTCTCTGCTCCTGACTGCATGGGGACAATTTCTTGAACTTCCTTACCTCTAAAGCAGTGGTTCTCAACCTTCCTAAGGCTGAGACCCTTGCATACAGCTCCTCATGTGGTAGTGACCTCTAACCATGAAATTTTGCTACTGTTATGCATCGTGATGTAAATATCTGCATTTTTCCGATGGTCTTAGGCGACCCCTGTGAAAGGGTCGTTCGACCCCCAAAGGGGTTGCGACCCACAGGTTGAGAACCACTGCTCTAAAAGGTCTTAACTAAAGACATCTACTCTGTTTCGCTTAAACTTCCCATTTCTAGGTTGAGGTTTGAAGTAGATTGTTAAATAAAAAGAAAAGAAAGAAGAGACATGATCCTTGAAAACTAGAAGCATTTGATTAGGGTTTGAGGAAACACCCCCCTGCTTTCCTCCCCCCCCCTCCTCCCTCATACACACACTCCAGAGTACACACCCCACTGGGCAAGGGCCTTCTCTTAGCAGTGGGCTTTGGAAAATTGCTTCCAGATTCTAGAAGGAGGTCAGGGAAATGTCAGTCACTGAGAAAGTGGGGGAAAAGTGGTGGAGGAGATGGGCTATCTGCAGGTGTAACCCACCCACAAAATGTGCTGTAGATTGCTGCCCAAGGCAACTCGGAACACAAATAAATGAAACATTTACAAAACAATTATGGAATACCCTACAGACACTAGGCTAATCAGTGGGGATTTAAGATTAAAAAAAAACAATCCCTGCCCTCAGGTGCCTCAAAGTATAATCTGGGACTAAATGTAAACAAAGAAAGGTGTCACTTAATCAACTGAGTGAAGAGTGTTCAAAGGCTCCAAGTGACAATAAAACTGTGTGGCCAGGAGGGAGTCCAGGAAAAGGGGGCATTTGAGTCCACTCCCTTGTTTGAGTTTATGGGTCCCCAGGAGGCTGCAGTTTCAACCAGAGTGTGAGCTGCCTGGGCCAGAGAAAGTTCTTTTGGACTCTCCATACCTGGGACTTTTGTCGCGTTAGTCCTCACGGAGACGCTTCCTTTGTGCCGGAGGTTGTTCTAAGCACTCGATACCCATGGCACAGAGGTACCATCCTCACAACAACTTCAAAATTTGAGGCCCTGAGAGGTTAAGGAATTTTTTCAAGGTGGATTATCCCATGCAGCTAGTTAGGAGGAAGGAAGGGTGACCTGGAGCTAGGCCCCTGCCCTTACCACGCAGCAATAGTTCTACGGGCACAAAAACAGTGGTCTGGGTCCATGGTTGGCAAACTGTGGCTCTCAAGCCACATGCAGCTCTCGAGCCGTAGTTTGCTGACCACTGGTCTGGGTTCTTTGGTTCCTTGAACCTGGCTGGATGGGATCCAATTTAGGCTTGCCTCTCATTGCAATTTAATTATGTGGCATGGAGCTTATACTGTAGTTTCATGTAAGTATGGGCCTCATGTGCCGGTATCTGTGAACCTGACTGCCTCTGGGTGCTCAGGGGAAACAAAATTTCCTACTAGGAACATCATACGACCCAAACCCAAAGCCAGTGAGTCAGGGTCTTACCCGAAAACAGGTGGCCCAAGATCACACAGCAGCAGGACTGAGACTAGAAGTTAGTTTCCCTGGCTTCATAATGGCTTTTTTTCTTGGAAAGGAAAAGAAAGGGGGACTTAAAATGCACATGAATGAAGTTTTGAGACCATCACGCCCACTTACAAATATATTTCTCGTTCTCTCTCTTTTTGCAACTAATTATTTTTTGTTTTTCAAATACAGTTCACTAACAATATTATATTAGTTCCAGGTGTACACCTCAGTGATTAGACATTATATAACTTACTAAGTGACCATCATGGTAAACCTAGTACCCATATGACACCATATATAGGGGTATATAACTATTATATAGTTATATAATAACTATATATGACAACATATATAGTTATTGGAATATTATTGATTATACTGCCTCAGCTGCACTTTACATCCCATGACCATTCTGTAACAACCAATTTGTATTACTTAATCCCTTTACCTTTTGCACCCATACCCTCATCCTCCCTCCCATCTGTCAAAATGTTCTCTGTATCTATGAGTCTGTTTTTGTTCTGCTCACTAGTTTTTTAGATTCAATTGTTGATAGATAAGTATTTATTGCCATTTTATTGTTCATATTTTTATCTTTTTTTTTCTTCATCTTCTTTTAAAGAAGATCTTTTAACATTTCATATAATACTGGTTTGGTGTTGATGAACACCTTTAGTTTTTTCTTGTCTGGGAAGCTCTTTATTCTCTCTTTCTTCTTTTCTTTCTTTAAAAAAAAAAATCAATTTTAGAGAGAGGAGAAGGGAGAGGGATAGAGATGGAAACATCAATGAGACAGTAACATTGATCAGCTACAGCCTGCATGCCCCGTACTGGAAACTGAGCCCACAACCCGGGCATATGTCCTGGCCAGGACCTGTTGGTTCATGGGTCACTCTGAGCCACACTAGCCAAGCCCTTTATTTGTTCTTTGATTTTAAATGATTGCTTTGCTAGGTACAGTACTTTTGGTTGTAGGTCCTTGCTTTTCATCACTTTTAATATTTCTTGCCACTCCCTTCTGACCTGCAAAGTTTCTATTTAGAAATCAGCTGATAATCTTAAGGGGGCTCCTCTCTAGGTACCTAACTGCTTTTCTCTTGCTGCTTTTAAGATTCTGTCTTTGTCTTTAACTTTTGACATTTTAATTATGATGTGTCTTGGTATGGGCCTCTTTGCGTTCATCTTATTTGGGACTCTGTTTATTTTCTTTACGAGGTTAGAACAATTTTGTTATTATCTTTTCAAACGTATTGCTAATGTGCGCCAAAATTGAAGATTAAAGTAGGTAACATGTAGTTTTTCCCCTTCATTTGTGAGGGGTAGGATCCCTTAGGGTAGGGACTTTGTGGAACCCCTAGATGGGGTAGAAGCCCAGGGCCCTGTGAGAATGGGAGAGGTCAGGCCCAGAGGTCAGGCAAAGAGACAAGTCTGGTTTTAGATTTTTGAGGAAGGTGTTTGAGAGCAAGTGGACTTGAGAAGCCTACAGGGCTTTTGGAGAGATTGCAAAATGAGTTGAGTTAAACAGAAATTAGATGCTTAACAGGACCTCAGAGTTGTTCTCAGATTTTTTTTGTTGTTGTTGTTAGAGCCTCAGGACTTTCAGTGGTTAGGCAGAAAAGGACCTAGGGCTCTAAGGTGTTGGCCTGGGTGTGGCCTGGAAGTTTAGAGGCTTGAAGATAAGGCTGTCAACCCCTCCCACTTCCAAGTCCTAAAGATATTAGATTGGGATTCAGAGAATGCAATTCTAGGGCCTGGAGGGGAGGGGAGGGGAGGGGAGGGGAAGGTGTCTCTGGAATCCAGGAAGCCTGGAAGAGCCAGAAAGCAGTCACTGTTTCAATTCAATTCAACTAATTCAATTCTATACTGCCGTGTACCAGGCGTAGTGATGGAAGTAAAAGTATAAAAGTGAACAGTTAAACTCTTGCTGCCTGCAAGATGCTTATACTCTAAAGGTAGAGACAGGCCCTGGCCTGTTTGGCTCAGTGGATCAAGCGTCAGCCTGCAAACTGAAAAGTCCCAGGTTCGATTCTGGTCAAGGGCACATGCCTGGGTTGTGGGCACAATCCCCAGTGGGAGACTTGCAGGAGGCAGCTGATCCATGATTCTCTCTCATCATGGATGTTTCTATCCCTCTCCCCCTCTTCCTTCCTCTCTGAAATCAATAAAAATATACTTAAAATAGAATAAAGGTAGAGACAGGTAAAAAACACAATTAAGCGAATATTTAATTACAAATGGAATGAGACATGCCGTGAAGACAGCTGGGACAGAGAATAAAGGCGGAGCGCACTTTAGGCAGGTCCTCTGAGGAGTGCCTGTGCCTCTGCAGCTTGCAGGACGAGGAGCCCTGGGGAAGTGTCCTCCAATGAGCAGCCGAGCTGTCCGTGTCGCTCCCTTTTCCAGATTCAGATCCCTCCTAACCCCCTGGCTTCATTCAGCCTCTGAAGCTTTTGTAAAAATTAAAAATATTTATATTGTATCTTCTGCTGTAGACTGTTCCATCATACATGGGACTGGAAGTCACATGACTTACTTTCATGGACTTTTTTCTTTTATAGCTATGTAATAGTCACAAATACGATATCTTTATATAAATAAATTGATTAATAACTGACAACTTCCATAATTTTGTTCCCATTTCCAACTTAGGACCAAGCAGTCTTGAAGTCCAATCCAAGACCACTGTGGGTCCAACTTAGGACCAAGCCAAATGCACACCCCCAGCCAATCACACAGGATGCGCTGCTTCTAGTCAGCCCACCTACACCTTCCCCATGCCAACAGCCTCCAATCAGGGCACACTTGATGCTTTTCTTTTTTTCCACTCTAAAGCTTTTCCTCTCCTCTGCCTGCCTTTCAGTCTCTGCCAAACTCAAGTGATGGCGGCTGGCTTTCTTGCTCTGCGAGGCTCTGAATTAATAGCCTCTGCCTGTTCACATTTGGTTGGTCTTCATGTATTTCCACACATTGTGGGAAGCTAGTAAATACTTGCTCAGGCAATAATAATTTCACTTCACTTATTGTCATAGATGCAAAACCCTAAATACAACATCAGCTAAACAAATTGTACATGACATTAATTTATTCAAAATAATATATCCCTGCCCAAAGATATAAAGAGATGGTTCCACATTTTAAAAACCTATCACTGTAATTTACCACATTAATGGTCTAAAGAAGAAAAACCAGAGTATGTGAGTAAAGAATGTTTGTTAAGGTTTAACACATATTTACAATAATAACACTCAGAAAACTAGAAAAAAGAAAGAAACCTCTTTTTAGCAAAATCCTATAACAGAAGTCACACTTATTAAAGAAATTTTGGATACATCTTCAGGGAGATCATAATATGGCAAGCGTACCACTAATGCTTTTACATGATACTGCAGAATTTACCCACACCATCAGATAGGAACAAAGCGTAAGAAACATGAGGATTGAAAGGAAAAATCAAGTAGTTATTACTGCAGGAATTATTATTAACCTCATTAAAAACCACACAATAGCATCATCAAGCAAAGTAATATAACTAATTAAAGTAGTTCAACCTGTTTGCCAGATTCAAGATCATCTTATGAAAGCAATAGTGTTCCCGTAAAACAGAAACTAGAGTGTACAATGAAAATAAAGAGGGAAGAGCAGACAGCAGGCCCACTCCAAACTTTTGTGGTACCAGGGGCAAGAATACAAATTAAGACCACATTATGTATTTAAAATATCTACAATTAAAAATCATGCCTGCCCGAGGGGGCTCTGTGATTGAGCATGGAGAACCAGGAGGTCACGGTAGGTTTCCTCTCAGGGCACATGCCTGGGTTGCAGGCTTGATCCCCAGTCGGGGGCATGCAGGAGGTAGCCGATCGATTCTCTCTCATCATTGATGTTTCTATCTCCTTCCCTCTCCCTTCCTCTCTGAAATCAATAAAAATATATTTTAAAAAAGCAAAGCTACTTAGATTAAGCTATAAAATGAGAGTACATTTAACGTAACTCCAAGCAAGTTTTGCTTATTTCACCATCTCACCATCTGAAAGAGGAGACAGAGGACTATGCTTCTTTTTGCCACTATGTCATTTGGCACATGTATAGGTCAGGAAATACACTCCAAGACAGATTTGAGTACAGGTGGCTTAATGAAGAAAAATACCTGTACTATAGAATGAATTTTGCATGAGTCAAAGAAATAGGATCGGGCAATGGAGAAGCCGAGAAGTTTAATTTTTGGAGATTAGTGTTTTTATAAAATACAAAATATTGCGTATCTATAATTAATATTGCATATTATATAAAATATAAACTATCATTAAATGTTTATATAAAAATAAAACCATTTATAATTCTAGTACTTAATATCCATGGAGTTGCAATGTAAAAATTCAGTATCATGCTTCATGTATATTATGTTTAACTCTACATTTTTCTTTGTCTTTCATTTTCAGCAGTTTGATTATGATGTGTCTTGGTGGGGATTTCTTTCAGTTCATCATTTTTGGGATTCAGTCAGCTATTTGAATCTGTAAGGTTTTGTTTGTTTTGTCTTTCAACAAATTAGGAGAGTTTTCAGACATCATTTATTCAAATATTTAAGACCTGCACTTTCTTTACTCTTTTAGAACTTCAATGGCATGAGTGTTAGATCTTTTATTATTTTCCCACAAGCCCCTGAGGCTGTGTTCATTTTTTTCCCAATTTATTTTCTCTCTATTGCTCAGACTGGATAATTTGTATCGATTTATTTTCAAGTTTACTGACTCCTTCCTCTGTAATCTCCACTTTGCTATTGACCCATTCAGTGAATATTTTTATTTTGGATATCCTATTTTTCAATTCTAAATTGCCATTTCATTCTTTTTTTATGTCTTTTATTTTTTTTTACTGAGATATTATAGTTTCCCATTTGTTTCCAGAGTGTTCATAATTGTTTTTAGAATGTTTATGATAGTTCCTTTAAAACCTTCGCCAGATAGTTCCAACACTTCTGTCTTTGGGCATTAATATCTGTTGCTTTATTTTCTCCTGCAAAATGAGTTTTTCCTGGTTTTTGCCGTGCCAAGTAATTTTGGATTATGACTTAGAAATTCTGTGCGGTATGTTACGAGACTTTGGTTCCTCTTTAAGTCTTCTATTTTAGCAGGCAGTCAACCCATTTAGATTTAGAACACACATCCTGGCCCACTTCTGTGGGCTGTGGTTTGAATGTTAATTTACCTTTTGAACCTTCACAGTGCTGTTCTGGACTGCCCCACTGTGCATGGCTGAGAGGCCAGTCTGAAACCTGGGTGGCATTCCACACTGCAGCCCAGTTCTCAAAGCCACTGCTGTGTTGACTCTGGCCAGTTTTAATGCCTGGGCCACTCAGAGATGAGCCTGGGACTTGATACTTAGATGTAAAAGGTCTCTTTCTTCTGCTCCCTCTTTTTCATAATCCTTTCCCACTGTCTAGCTGGAAAGGGAAGAGGATGCTGTCTCTCTGTGGTTAGTGCTGGGCCAGCATTGACTATAGGGCTCCGCCCCACATTCACTCACCACTGTGCTTGGTGGGGAGAAGAAGCAATGCCTTTGCTTACATGTATTTAATGTAGAACAGAGACAGACAGCAGGTCCAAATGCAAAACCTAAGACTATAAAACTTCTAGAAGAAATAGGGGGAAATCTTGGGATCTTGGAGTAGGTAAAGATTTTTTTGGATAAACGCAAAAGGCACAAACCATTAAAAAATGATAAATTGGAGCTTCATCAAATTAAAAACATCTGCTGTTTAAAAGTTACTGTTAAGAGGATGAGAAGACAAGCTGCAATTGGGGAGAAAATATTAGCAAAAGAGGACCTACCTCTAGAATATATAGAGATTTCTCAAAACTCAGTAACTGCAAAACAAACAACCTAATAAAAACATGGGCAAGAGACTTGACCAGACACTCTACCAAAGAAGATATATGGAGAGCAAATAAAGCACATGAAAAGATGCTCATCGTAAGTCATGAGGGAAATACAAATTAAACCACAATGAGGTACTGCTCCACTTACGAGGATGGATAAAACGAAACACCGGAGTACCTGGGAACGCTCAGACCTTGCTGCTGGTGGAAATGCAAAATGGTACAGTGCCTGAAAGACTGCTTGGCAGTTTGCTTCAGCACTAACATGCACTCACCACACAATCCAGCAATTGCATCTTTAAGCAGTTGTCCAAGAGAAATGAAAATTTATGTTAACACAAAAACCTGTATGTGAATATTTGTAGCAGCTCTATTCATAGTGGTCTCAAACTGGAAACAATCCAAATATCCTTCACCTGGAGAATGTACAAGCGTGTTGTAGTTCTTGAATGATTAAGAGGAACAAATTACTGATACATATAGCATGGATGAATACATAATGCCAAGTGATAGGAGCCATACTCAAAAGGCTTCATCTATTCTGAAGAAGGCAAAAGTTCAGGCAAGTAAAACAGGTGGGGATTGACTACAAAGAGCCATGAATTTTAGGGAGGATAAAATTGTTCTAGGTTTTGATTGTGGTGACTACAGGAGTGTATGTGCTTGTTAAATTCACTAGAAGCTGCACTAAAAAGATTATTTTACTTTATGTAAATTATACCTCAATATACCTGATATACTTGACATTTAAAAAAATCTATCAAGCTTCATTTATGGAAATCAACACATTTTCCCCTCGTTATTATTTGGAGAGTTCTGGCTGTGCAATTATTGAAGGATTAATAGTGTTTTTCTAGTTAAGAAATGGATAAGTGGGGCCTGGGATCGTGGGGAGGGCATCCCAGAAGACAGCCCATGTATGAGCAAAGGCAAGCAGATGTGATTTGAATTTTGAGAGGCGGCACCAAAATAACCTGGTGTCACTCAGAGGAGAAATCTGTTTAATACTTAAGAAAGCAGGCTCTGAAGTTAGACAGCCTGAATTTGAACCTGGCTCTCCTACTTCTTATCGTTGTGACTGTCAATGTAAGAAACATTTAAACCTATAGATAACTTTTGTGAGTTTATTTGAGCTAAACCGATGACAACTTGCAGGAAGCATAATCTCAGCTGATTGAGTAAATGCTCCAGAAATATGTCAGTTTGCACCTTTTTTTAAAAATATATTTTATTGATTTTTTACAGAGAGAAAGGGAGAGAGATAGAAAGTCAGAAACATAGATGAGAGAGAGAGACATCGATCAGCTGCCTCCTGCACGCCCCACAGGGGAGATGTGCCCGCAAGCAAGGTACATGCCCCCGACTGGAATCGAACCCGGGACCTTTCAGTCCACAAGCCGACACTCTATCCACTGAGCCAAACCAGTCTCGGCTGCACCTTATTTTATACATTATAATAAAAAGAGAAAGACAGTTAAGTGGGTTACATGAAATCCATTGGTGATAGATTAGAGAAGCAAGAGAAAGCAAAGCTGGGGAATTTCTGAGATTGAATGAAGAGTAAAATGGAGAGGCACATCCATCTCTTATACAGGTGGGTACAGGAGAGTTAAGTGTCAACAATTAACATGACAGCAATAACAGCGAGGGGAGCTGTGGTTTCTGCTGGTGAAGTACTTGTGCTTTGTGGGGTCTAGAAAAAGGGAGACTTCTTTGATATTCTGTATAGTAGGTGCAAAAAGACAATAGATAGGCTCCATTAAAGATTGACTTTTCTCAAGGAGGATTCTAGCCTAGGACATCACTACCCACCATAATCTGCTTTTAGTTAGAAGTTGTAATTTCAGACCATCTTATGTGGTTATTGTAGGTCTCTGAGTTAGCAAGGCCATCACACAGGCCACCCCTAAACTTGTCACGTTAGTATGTGGCCCCTTTCTGTCCAGATGGGCACGTTACTTAATCTGTCTGTGCCCCAATTTCCATCTGCATAAAGAGAATATATGATAATAGTTACATACCTTGCAGGATTGAGAATTGAACTAATTAATGCCCTCAAGTGCTTAGCATAGAGCTGAACATACAGTACATGCTCAATTAATGATAACAGATAAGGCTTTGGAGTGGGGCAGGGCTGAATTAAGAAGAACCAGTTCAGATGCCGGTGAGTTCCACCAAAGGCTTTTAAAAGGTGGGGCAGCAACGTGATCAGATCTTTGTTTTGGCAGGGTGGCCCGGTGGCTGCTGTGGAGGATTGAAGTAAGACAGTGAGGGACTTCTGTGGTAGTCCCAGAGGCCTGAGCAGGGACAGGGGAATACCGGTTCTGTGTCTGTGGAGAATGCCAACACACTAAGTCTTGAGAGAAGGAAGACACATCAAATGCATTCAGTGTGAAGAGATGTGGTTTAAGAGCCTGAGGATCCAGCTTCTGTCTTCTCTCCTTAACCCAGACCATTCAGGATGCTTAGAGGAAATGAAAAACCATGGACATAATGAGCAGAAGCATTCAAAGCAATAAACATGTCTACCTAAACTTGGTGAGAACTGCATTCCCACACCCCTATTAAGTAATAAGTTTAAAAAGAATCCTAATTTACAACATGTGTCATACTGATTCGGGAGTCACTCTATGCAGAGAGCGCCTGGGAAAGGCCCCTGAGCTGATTGTCATCTGAAATCTAGTGGTGTCTGGCAGAGCCATGCCCTGGAAACATACCTTGCCAGAGGCAGATGTGTTGTCAGCCTGACCTTCAGCTCAGGCTCCAGGGGTGGGTTTCATTATCTAAATCCAGCCAAGCACCAGGATCAAACACAATTATCTGGGCCTATCCAGAAGTGATTACTACAAAAAAGCCACAAGTATGCACATAATCTCCTTTGTCTTAGGCTTTAGTAAAACTTCCTGGTATTTTGCTGTATAAAATAAAAGCTCTGAGCTGTATCAGCTCTGGGTCACTGTCTCTCCATCAGAGGACAGCTATTCCACCTGGCCCCAGATTTTTCCTTCTATCTCTGTGTCTTTTTCTTTTATTTTCTCAGTTCCCAGTCGCCCTTACTGAGGAATTGAACCACTCTCTAGCCACACTGGATGCAGAAAAGAGAGAAATATTTATAACTCTACATATATATTGCACCATTACTAGCCATCATGACTGTGGCCACCTCAGATAACAGGAAATGGTAACAGGTTCAATTTACACGTCAAAATGAAATGTACCCTTCAAGGACAGTTCATTGTTAAGTTTTACAGGTGAGCACATGTACACACACACACACACATCTAGTCATGAATAGCTTAACTTGTACATCTATATTTTTTTATTACTATCTGAACAGAGCCACTTCCTTTCTTTAATGCACACTAGAATTGATAGCTTATCCCAGCAAAATTCCAATCCCTTCTTCTTAAATCCAACATTTAAAATATTGGGCAATGATTATGAATGTGTGTGTGTGTGTGTGTGTGTGTGTGTGTGTGTGTATGCATGCACTGAACATCCTTACTTTGTTCAACCACTCCTCAATAGTTTCTCATAAAATCTATACTTGTCACATCCTCATCATTCATCTGGGCAGAATCCAGCTTTAACCTACAATCTCCTAAGTTGGTCTCATTTTGAACTCAACAAGGGTCATCTCTCCATATGGGAAGTATAATGTGTAAGCATTACAGCCAACCATCTAGACTAATCCAAGCCAATATTCCATTAAGACATGTTACATGCAACACCTTTTTGAGCTTGTAGTCATGTATCTCAGTATAAAAGCAGTTTCCTGAAAAAGGCCGAGTTCAACCTTCTCCAAATCTCCTTCCAAGCCCCAGCCTGTGATGGTGAGTCACGTGATAAGTTCCAGCCAGATATTGTCTTGTGTTTTAGTAAGATGAACTTTGGGCTGGAGGAAGCTGCTTGAGATAGAACAAGCTACTATCTCAGTTACAGTTGTGTATGGGGTGTGCGTGTGGCGGGGGAAGGGCCAGTACGGGGAAAGTAATTACATTTTGCTTTTAACAAAATAACTCTAAATTCTCATTAGAAACGAATTGTTCCTGTGATGCTGCAACACAGCAGTGCCCATGGACATGGCTTACTAACAATGTTTATCGAGAATGATTCACTTTAATACACTTACTGGCTCACTGAGTTATGAATCCTTTATCTTAAAAAGCAAAGTATTTAACACATACCTCTAAATACAAGGCACTGACTTTTTTTTGGAAGCAGGTAAGGGTCATAAAAAACTGACCATTCTAAGAATGCATTAGATGAGTTTGTAGATTTATGCCGGGTTGTCTGCAGGTTTATGGTTTGTGCTTGTTTTTCCTGTTGGCCATAATCAGAAAACCAGGGACAATGCTTTAGGGCTGAGGTAATTTTTTTTTTTTTTTTTAGTGCATCTTCCAGTTAGATTGGTTTTTCTTTCCAGCCATCAACAATGATTGCCTATCAGAGTCATTTGCTTGGAGACTTCTGAGCAGGGTCTCTCACATGTTACATTGCTAAGTTTTGTTCCTTGTGATCATTGCATCTATAGTAATCACATGATCACACTTAATATTCTGATGGTTTTATTAACAAGTATATAATACATATATTGCATACTGTATATAGTATATGAGGACTGTACAGTACAAATTTATGTTCACAGTTTGACATGACAAAATGTCATTACTGAATTCCCATTGGACTACAGAGTAGAAACAGAGAAGGTACATTAAACATTCACATCTTTAGTAAGAAAGGTTACCAAAATGTTTCAGTATTTGCAAGTATACTAATGCATGCTAAAAACCTTTACCCATTCAGTCTTATTAGCTTATAAAATATATTACACTTTATTAAAAATTTCTGCATAGTTTATACAAGTATTAAAGTACTGTAAATGTAATAATCCTGCTATACTTGCAGGTATGGTTTTAGAGATGCTAAGCAGAAAGATTATTTTGACCCTCTATCACTAAGTACATATCAGCCAAAAAAAAAAAAAAGTGCTAGTATTTGTAAAACATAATATTGTAGCCCTCGTTTAATGCATGGAAAATGGCTTTGTAAGTGTATTATTTCATAAGTGGATTTGCAATCATTTAGAAATTGTTAACCTTGACCAAGAAGAGAATAAATACCGCTCTGAGCAACTTCATGTATGACAGTGATTCCTTCAAGATGACAATATTTTCAAACCAATGGATTTATTTTAAAACTTTAGATCTTTGAGATTGTCTTTAAAACAATCTAACCAGGAATGATGTGCAGATATACAGTATCAGCAATATATAGTCTTTCAAATTCCACATTAGTGCAACACTGATAGTGCAGGTGGGTGTTTAATAATGAAATATACATGTACATATGTAGTTCCCTGTAAATCTGTTCCAGGCTCTCAAAGCTTCTGCATGTTTAGCATTGCCTTAGCTGAACAAAGCTATGCTGCTAGCATTCACCAAACAAGGCGCTTCAGAATGTTTAATGCCCATTTATGATGTTGATTCACATTTTGAAACTCTAATTTTTGATGGATTCAGATTTAATTTTTCTGACACTTGGATAATAACTGAATAAATTCTATAACAATTTATACACTAGCTCCATGCTTACAAATCATTCTCATCAACTTGAATATTGCAATTAAAATCACCCTTGATAGTAACATGGCACATCATTAAAACCGCACACTCAAGGGCATCTTATTTGAGGTCTCCCACAATAACAGCTAAAAATGACTAAGAGACTAAATTTCTCAACTATGATAGTAAGATACAAATATATATATATGTAAAAAGGAAATTTTTAGAGCCAAATAGTAACTAAAGTATGTAGACCAACAAGGGAACAAAGAATGATGGCTTCTCTGGATGGTTCTTTCAGTAAAAATGGAACTTTGTTAATGAACTGTTAACATAATCTAAGCAAGCTAAGTATAATGTAATAGTCTCTGCAGGGTTTTGCTTGTACTTTTGAACAGAATTTTGATATGCCACAGCAAACATTTCATTAGAACCCATGAAGCTTTCTATTAATTGGACTCAGACTCAAAGCTCATTATAGAAAGATCAACTCTACCCTTTCTCATCCCCCTTCCCACCTTCTGTGGTTAGAATATAAACTGGTTTTCTCCGTCAAAACAAAAAAACGGTCCCTTGCATTCAAACTCAATTCTTCGGTGTATTGTGGAAGAACCATTTCAAGAAATAAAACACTTTGGCATGAATGTGACTAAGTATTTACAAAAGAGACAATACCTACTTTCCCAAGAGCTATTTTTTTTTTAATCCCTCAATTCATATCTTAGTTGCAACCAAACACACAACAACAAAGAAAAAGCCCAATTAGGATGTTTTAATATTCTAAACGAATTTTGCAGTGCTTAAAGAAAAAAAAAAAAAGTAAAAACCAAGTGCCAGATAACAAGTTATTTTGCATTTCTGTACATTTCCTTTCGGTTGGTTCAGAGAGCTGTTGAGTGGGACCTCAAGGTGTGCAGTCCGTACAACTACTTTCGTTAACACAGCGCCAAAGTAAGCTCCCCACACGATTCGCAGGCCTCCAGAATCACTTCTTCACTGATGCTTTGAAAACAGCGTATTCCTCCCAGTTACAAGTTGTGTTGGATCCTGAGTTGTGGCTCGGACGAATCTCCAGGATTCCATTCTTCTCTTCTCCATCCTTTAAGAAGGGGCATTTGGTTCACATGTGCCCACTTTTGACCACCGTTGCCACTTCCTTCCAATTCAGAACCAAGGCATTTCTACACATGGATTATTTTTATTGGCATTTAGACTATGGTGCTCGAAAGCCTACTTTTGAGAAATGTCCCCCAAATAATGGTGCTATTTGTCTTGAACATGAATGCAAGTCATTTTCAGTTTGTTCTTCTGACAGGATACTTGGTAGTGAGAGTGCCAGCTCCAACAGTAAACTTTGGGAATTGATGAGCTACGTAGATGAATCCCTGAACTGTGATTTTCTATTTTTTTAGGAATCTGTCCCCCCAATAAAGGTCTGTGTGCTTCACGACTATTTACAAATAGCGTCACTCAGGTCTTAATGAATCTACTTAGCAGATGCTTACCTGTGATATGTGTCATGAACACCAATGACAGCCAATTTGGCACCTCGTTACTCACACACTTTCTGTACGAAAGCTAGGAGTGATTTGATTTGGGAATATAATTACCGCTCAACGTTTCCGTTTGCAGGAAGGCTTTCAGTACAGAAGCCATTCAGACCCCTATCCAAAAGATTCTTCACCACACGGGGCAAGTACTTTTGGGGCGTCCCTACTCTCAATGCCTGATGATCTACATTAAGGACATTATAGGACTGGCGATCGGTGCATGGGGAACCCCATCAGGATTTGGCTTTGCTGGACAGTTCTGCGCAGCTGAATATGCAGAAACTGAAGTTCTAGGAACGCACTGCACAGCTAACCAAATGATGGAATCACATGAAAACCCCTAGCTGGCGTCCTCCTTTGCCCCCTTGCTCAGTGCAACCCTTTGCTCCAACTCCATGCGATGCAAATACACAGCATCCATCCCTTGAACTGACAGAGATCCCCTCCCCACCCCTCCTTACATCAACAGCTCTAGCTTATCTTCCACTGGTGGCAAAGTCCTCCTTATTAGCTGCAGGCACGAAGGATAAATCACTTATCGATGAAGTGATAAATCCCAGTTGACAAGCAAGACTGGTGAAGGATAATGGAAGAGCTGACTCTACTCGCCTGGAATCTTGCTGCCCTTCTAGCTGACCTGTGAAGGGGTCCACCCGTCTTTTCTCTGTGCAGCACAGGGTGCGATCACAGGGCTCAGAGGTATGAATGTCTCTGGCAAGGACTAGCAGGCTGGATACTGTATTTCTAATACATTTACTTTGACATTCTTTTGAGGAATACATGGACAAACCGACAACTGGTTCTGTTAGTTTACATGTTCCCTTGTTCTCATTACATTAAACTTATCTGTAAGAAGGGTTTGCTTAGCATCCCCGGAAAAAAAAAAAAGTGTTCACATTCTTTAGGTCTGACCCGTGGTAAGGAGGGAGGATTAGAGAATATATTTACTACTGACCATATGGAAGTTTGACTGATATAAATTCAGAGATTCAGACCAGCTGAATCAAAATTAAAATGTGCATGTAAAAAATGAGTTAGACAACGGGAGGAAGGACAGAGAGAGCTGGGCGAGTGGGGAGCCGCGTGCCTGGGCAGAGACGGAGACGTTCAGACTAGCATGTGGCGTTTCCGATGTAGGGCAAGGTGGTCAGAACGGGAGAAGCTGCGGTCACAGTCCGGACACTGGAAAGGTTTGATTCCAGTGTGCTTTCGGAAATGTCTTGTTAGTTCATCAGACCGAGCAAATTTCCATGTGCATCCTTCCCATGTACATTTGTAGGGTTTTTCTCCTGTAAAAAAGAAAGTGAAAGGAACTTTTTTTTTATCCTGATAGAAAAAGGCAATTAATTAATAAAGGCAGTAAAATCAAAATGAGCTAAAGCTCTTGACATGTATTATTTCCAAGGCATGTCTATCCATTTGTCCCTCAATAACAATCTATATATATAAAAGCCTAAGCAACTGTCCGACTGTCTGACCAGTACCTATGATGCGCACGGACCACCAGAGGGCAGACACTTAATGCAGGAGCTGCTGAGCTGCAATGACTTGGCAGCTGCATTGCTTGGGTGACGCACCCGGAACCAGAGAGGTGGGAGCCCGATTCCAGGGTGCGTCACCTGAGAGCTGCCTCTCACAACCCAGGACACCTTGGGGATGAATATTGGAGAGCTGGTTTCAGCCCGATCCCTGCAGGCCAGGCCAAGGGACCCAACTGGTGCAAGAATCTGTGCACTGGGCCTCTAGTAGCTTATCAACCACTATAGGACAAGCAAGAAAACATTCATTAATTCTCTTAAAAAAATCTGAAATCTTTATCAACCGAAACATCCATTGAGGATTTCAATACCTTAACTTTTGTTTAATGGATAATAACTAAGCCTAAGTATAATGCTTTAATTCAGAAGTACTAATAGTATAATAATGCCTCCCCACCCTGTTACAGCCAGGCCTCTCCAACCCCCTCCTGTGGGGTAATGGTGAGGACAGAAGACCCTTGTGGGAACATCCTAGAGAGAGCCTTTAGAAAGACTCTCACAAATAAAAAGGCTGTAAATGGCTATCTTCCATGTCTAAGTGAGTAAAAATAGGTAACGGGCATCACTAATTTCCATCCCTTGTTCTCTAGAAACCTTATATACCACCCTTCCTTGGCATTTCAATGAGATATTCAGAATTTGTATTCTCTGCTTTGCAGCACAGAATATAAATGCTAAGAGGTATTTTGCCTACATCTGAATTGTTACACAATATTCAATTTTGTCTTTTTAATATTAGGCTGAAATTTGGTAGCATCCACCTCTGGGTTGTCTCATTAGTGTCCTGGAGATGCTTTTATGAATCTATTTGACATAGGTTTGGGTGATTGGGTGTTCCTCTACATGCAAGCTGTAGGTAGGCTGGTTTTTCCTGCCTTCCTTTCCCCAGAATTCAATGAAAAACTCACTTCCACTGTGCCAGAGAATTCCCTCCCTTTTCCAAATCCCAGTCTCCTGTTTAAATATTTCTCATAAGAATGACTCATAGAATAAAAACAACAATAACAAAAAAAGATACCCTACATTCTGAGTTAAGAACAATGTACACAGAGGCAACTCCCTATCACACTAGAATCTCATACTGAAGAGTCTGAAGTTGGGTCAGATATGACCTACAGTAAACAATCACCAATAGGCACTAACATTAATCGGATTGTTTAACATTTTAATACCATTTCCTTAAGATACTTTGCTACAAAATGTGAAGAGCCCACGGAATAATTTTACATTTTCTTCACCTTATACAACAATTTTCATAAGTTCTGGCTGCACACTCTATATTTGAGACTGGGCAAGATGGAAAATATTCTAGAACAAATATGGCAGGCAATCGCATAGAAATTCCCTCGGTTTTAGAAGCGAGGATTTACTCAAATTCAACTTCTATAAACTGCTACATTTATTTGTTCTGTGTAAAGAGCTGATTTTTACTATTGTGAACTTGATGTACATTTGCCATCAAAGAGCCCATTCACACCCTGGTGAAGTAGGCCCATAGTTAAGAGTACTCTCCCCACTGTTCCACCGAAGGATCCATCCCTTCCTCTCTCTTTCATTGCAGGATGCACACGTGATTGACCTTCCTACAGTGATAACCTTGAGTCTATTCTACTTATTACAAAAGTAAACCATTACAAAAAACTTCATTTATCATGACAGAGACATCTGTAAGTCTCTATGGTAACTTCCAGATGCCCGAAAAAAATTCTTTATAATAACCTCTGAAAGTCAGAGCGTTTGACTTAACATTTTAGTCTAATTCTTAAGAAGAGAGTGAGTCTTATATCTCTGATACCTGTATGTGTTCTTCTGTGTGCTTTCAAGTGAGAGCTTTTAGTGTACACTTTGTTGCATCCGTCATAATCACATCTGTGTATCCTTCGCTTCCTCTGGGTGTCTGGAGATTCCACAGGTAAAGGTCTCTTCCCCGGCTGTACTATGACTGAAGGGTGATTCCTGTGAAAGTCAACGTTAAATGCAAAATGTTGAGTGGAAGGCTCTCCTTTTTTTTCTGTGGTCTATCAAAAGCATTCAACAACACTGGGCAAAAACCAAACATAAAACCCAACAAAATAAACAAAAAGGAATTAGCTGATCAACCCAAGAAGCACTGCTATATTCATTCAACAAACATGGAGTGAGCACCTACCATAAGCCAGGCACTGTGCTTGGCACCGGGACACAAAGATGAATAAAAACAGGGTTCCTGCCCTCGAGGAGCTCACACTCTAGGGGGAGACAGACATGTAGATAAGTAACGACAGTAAGAAGAGTTAGGTGCTACAGCTGCAGGGAGGTGCAGGGTGCTAGAAGCCTCTTTGCCTCAATAAAGATTTGCCTATCTTTGTGGCACGAGGGAATGCTGGACACTCTACTACTATTCGCAGGCCATCCTTACTTTCTTGTTCTTAGGGAAAGGTCAGATTCCTAAGTCTCAAGCAACCACACTACAGGCTGTCAGCCCTCTCAGGGACTCCTGACATTCTCCCTACCTTCCTGATTGCTGGCACCCAGACTGATATCCTGCATGTGCATAAATCAAACCACCTTAAACATAATTACTGTGGACTTCTCTTTTTCAGAAAGGTAGTTGGAGAGAAGAGGCAGATGGAGAAGAGCTGGGAAAGGTCTGTAGTTTTCCCGACTTCTGCTGATTTATATTAATTAAAATTCATAATCCATTCATTCATTTTAATCCAATCATTTGCTTTACTAATAACTAATTACCTGATACTTTAGTTGGCCTCCAACTATAACAAAAGACTTTTCTTTCAAATTTGAACCCAATTCTGGGCTGGTGGTGCTCAGTGATTGAGTGTTGACCTATGAACCAAGAGATCATGGTTCAATTCCTGGTCAGGGCACGTGCCCGTGTTGTGGTCTTGAGCCCCAGCGTGGCATGCAGAAGGTAGCCAATCCATGATTCTCTCTTCATTGATGTTTCCACCTCCCCTCTCTTACTCTCTGGAACCAATATATATATATTTATTTATTTAAAACTTTGAACCTAAAGTTCTTAAGATGTTCCACATAACATATGAATGTTTCATACAAGTGTGTAAAGGGAAAAAAAGATTGGTAAGAATGAAAAAAGGAAATTAATAAGATAAAAAAGGATAATAAAATTTAATTATAAAAATCCAAAGGGAATTCCTGAAATGAAACTTGATTTTTTTTTATCTTGGTTAAAATTTAAATACATATCTTTTGTCAGTAACTTTTTAAAAAATATATTTTGATTTTTTACAGAGAGGAAGGAGAGGGATAGAGAGAAACATTGATGAGAGAGAAACATCAATCAGCTGCCTCCTGCACACTCCCCACTGGGGATGTGCCCGCAACCAAGATACATGCCCTTGATCAGAATCGAACCTGGGACCCTTCAGTCCGCAGGCTGACGCTCTATCCACTGAGCCAAACTGGTTAGGTTTGTCAGTAATTTTTTCAGGCATCCTAGGAAGCAACTAGAAGAAAATCAAAGCCGTGTTTAAGTGACTTCACATTTTCTCACTTTTTTTATTAGCCAAGAAAACTGTCACTTTACCTTCCTACCCTGATGCTTAGAAGAGCGATACAGAAAAACAAATGGCCAAGTTTAAATACATGGAAAAGTGAACATGAACTAGCGAGGGAGGGAAAAAGACAAGACTTAAATTTTATAAATATACAAATAGAGAAAATAGAGAAGTGAGAAGTTTATGAACAGATAATAGTTTTTATCAATTTAAAATTCTTCAATAAAAAGGAAAAGGTTACCAGTTTATTTTTCACTTTCAACTTTAATTCCACTGGTTGAAAATGTTTCATCTGCACTAAGAGAACTTCAGGAAATAAAATCCTGAGGAAAAAAATGATTACAAGTATCTCATATGCTCTGGGATACTGAAAGAGAATTCTACATGATTTTAGAAGTCTCTCCCAATTATTAGACTTCATGGGTTGTGAATCAGTCTAATAGGGTCTGTGCAGTAGTTAAGGAATGCGTTTTCCATTACTTGTTTTGTCTATGAAGGTATGCTAATGAGCCGTGTGTTGTAGATTAAATCCCGGCTGACAGTCCCAGCTCTGGAGCTGAGAGCCCCTCCGCTCTGTGGAATGGGGATGGTGACACGATCTCGGAAGGTGGTTGTGAGTAATGCACACAAAGCATTTAAGAACAATGTGTGGCTTGGCTGGAGTGGCTCTGTGGGCTGAGTGCTGTCCTGTGCATGGAAAGGATGCCGGTTTGATTCCAGGTCAGGGCCCATACCTGGGTCTTGGGTTCAGTCCCTGGCTGGGGCACAGACAGAAAGCAATCAATTGATGTTTCTCTATTCCTCTCCTACCTTCCCCTCTCTCTAAAATACAAAATATTTTTTTTCTTAAAGAGAACAATACCTGTTTCAGGTGTAAATCTACTCCATGGTAGGTGTTCATAATTCAAGGTTCTGAAGTCTATTTGTAAATGTAGCCCCTGCATTAATTTCATGAAGTGTGTTTTTTTGATGTCTCCCTGCCCTATCAGGAAATCTCTATACCAGCTAACATCTACCTCAAAAGGCACCATCATTCTGAGGATGGTTAGCAGCCCCATCTCTAAGGAGCCAGATGTTAGTACAGGCTGAGGCTATAGATCATGATCTTGGGATCTCCCCTTCTTGGTCTCCTCACTGCTCATTTTAAAAGAGGCTGTTTGGGAACATTACAACCAAGAAGTTAGAACAGCTATTAAATATCAGAGGCCTGGTCATTGTTTTGAGCTAAGCCGACCTCTCAAGTTTGCTACCATTCACATATACAACTAAATGGAACAACCTGATCCTTAAGCTGTTTTATTCTCAAGCTGTTTGTTATACATTTTCACACATGCAAATATACAGCAACAGCAATTTGATATACACTTGAGTGCCTTTACAAATAATTCGAGAGCAGTAGCTCCATGACCAAGCAAGTGGACTCCAAAGCTGTATTTTGAAGTATGCCCTAAAGAAAGCTTTTCTTCAGGCAAATATTGGGGCTGCCTCATCGCAATGCTACTAGGCGCTTGGTTTCAAATGATTCCTTCCTGGCTAGCTGGTTTCCTATGGGGCTGCCTACTGGGCATACTCCAAGACATTACTTAATCACATCTGTGAGAAAATTATTTGAAGAGTACATGTCCCAGTTGTGGCTAATCTGTTGAATTTTTCTGAGAAGCAAAATGCATTCTTAGGTCAGCATTAGACTAAGCATCTTGCTCATTAATCATCAGCCATCCAGCTTGAGATCATCAAAAGAACATTACTCAAAACAAGAGAAGAAAAAGCATTTTATCTTCAGCAGCATTCAGGGCACAGCCTATGGCTTTCAAATATTCTCCTTCCATAATGCTTCACCTTGTAATTCGTAATAACCTGGGCTTTGGAATAACCCCTTTCGGCCAATGGATCACTCCCTATGTGGGCAATTGGCTTTAGAGCATCTTTTCCATCATCTGTGTAGGAACAATTACGAGTGCAAGTCATGTTGCCAGTAATCTTGCCAGAGACACCCGTCACCATAAATGCAAGAAGCAGTGTAGCCTACATGAGGTGTCCATTTTGGTTAGTCTTTCTGTTTTTTTCCTTCCACTCGAGCGCATGAGCAGATGCAACCAGCTAGATATGGGTTAAAAATGGCAGGAAGAGCCCTCCTCTGGGTGCAGGAGATCGAGCGTAGGCCCCTCTTGCTGTGAACAGTGTGATTACAGACGAGTCACCTAACATCTGGCTCTTCAGTTCTCCACTTGCTGACTCCCATATGCTTGTTATGGGAGAATAAAAGTTGGAAAAGTTTCCTTTGGGGGTGAAAAGCACTAATGTACAGGTCCATCAGACACTCTATTACTGATGTGTCTGGGTAAGAAAATTCATTCGCCACTTATCAGCAAGTATATGACAGCAACAAAAATTGATTTGGTTCAGTGGCAATTAATACGTGGGCTATTATAAGGGAATCTACTTGGGTAGAATGTGGATACAATTAGAATATTTGGAATTCCAGTAAAACCAGAGAATTTATATTCTATTGCAGAATTATTAAGAGAAAGGGATAGAGAAGATCAAGTAGCCAGATGGGCAGAACATGTGTTCAAGTTGGAGAAAAGTGACTTGGGAGAAAATTGTTGCCTCAGTACTAGGAAGCTGGCCACTAAATCCAATGTTAAAAGCACCATAACACAAGACAATTATAGCAAAAAAAGAAAAAGAAAAAAGACCAATAGTGAAAATAAAGAGGAAAAAGTATTTTATCTTCAGCAGCATTCAAGGCACAGCATATTGCTTTCAAATATTCTTCTTCCATAAAGATTAAATGATTAGCCCAAGGTCATACATATGGTAGGGAGCAGAGCTGGGATCCGAAGATGTCCGACCCAAAGACCACTTCCTGAACTACTTCAGACACAGCTTCCAGTGTCATCACTGGTAAACTTCAAGGTGACCTACAGTGGCAATCCCACGAGTGATGTTCTTTAACCTGTGTGTGGCACTGTCTTATTGCAGCAAGCTGGACCTAAAGCAAACCACCATTCAGGTGTTTGGCTGCTGGCCAGCACAGCCTGAATTTAGAAGACTAGAGAAGCTGTGTCACGGCTGGGCTTCTCTGAGCTACATGGCCAATTTCTGTTGCCACCACTTGTTTACAGGACTTGTTTTGGAGTGTCTTTCCTGGGCTTGTGGCTGGCCTGAAGATTTTGATTCAAGACATTCCTCGTCATGGAGACAGGAGACTCTTATTAGAAGTGACAAGAAGGAATACGACATGGATCCATATGGAGATTTCATGATCCAACCTTGTGGGATATTTAGAACACAAAATTCAATCCACGGTGGGATTAAGATTGTGTAAAAACTGTGTATGCAGTCTGGAAGAGTGGAAAAATAAGATAAAAACAATATATGTGGGAAGGTGACAAAATCATGGGTCACCAACTCAGTGGTAACTTGAAGTCATTGTCATAATGCTGTCCGTGTTACCGGGCATTTTTTGGGAGAGATCCCCTCATCTTGCCCCATGGCTGCCACATGCTACACGGCGCTCCTGGCAATCCACACACGACACGTTGGAAGCTTGTGCTTCCATTCCAGGTCTCGAGATGCATGCTGCTAGGCAAATGCCGGGTAGACCTAAATATACTTACTCTTGCAACAATGCTTGCGGGGGGGACACTGAGTTCATTAAAGGGGGTGACATTTCTTCAGGATAATAATCTGTCCTCTGTGGTTCGATCCCAGGTTCTATTTTAATTTTTTTCTGTAATATAGGCTTCTCATATGATTCAATTACAGGTACTAAAAAATAAAAATAGAAAAGTCACTCTGTGTACAATTTACCAACTTCAGTTTTTTAAAAAAGCTTATTCCACAGGTCCCCTCTGTAACACTGATGTGTGACTATTTATCTGCCTTTGGCAAATGATAGCAGCAATGAATCTGAAGGGCATTCTTGTTTCTCTGGCCCGTTATTTTGCCAGTAAGCAGTGCACACAGGAAACTGGACTTTTAAGACATCAGCCCCCAAATGATTCTTCCTTATGATTTTTATTATCTCCTCTTAACCCCAGTCTTCTGCCCCACGACCAATCAATAAACAAGGCGCTTTTAATAGCCCTGAGTAATCACCATGATCTAAATAAAGGTATTTATTAAATGCCTCTCTGCACCTAGAATTGTGTTGGCATTCCATGAAGCAAAATATAAAGTCAAGATTCTTACCAACCCAAAGTTGACAATTATATAATGAAAGTAATCATTTCAGAGCTTTAAACAGACAATCTAATTCTTGGGAGCTCTTCCAGTATCAACATTTTAAGGCAAAACACACTCACACACAGAAGGAAATGCCTTAGGCAGACTCTAAGTGGGATATTTCCTGTGAAGAGCTTGGCTCTGCTTCCTCCACTCTCCCCAGGCTGTCTAGTGAAGGCCCTGGAGATTCTGAGATTTACCTTGCATGCTACTGTTTGAGTTTTCCATCTCCTCGGACAAGGACACCATGAGCGGCTGCTGGAGGTGGCTGGTGTACATGAAGGGGACTGGCTGCACCACGACGGGCTGGATGACCGGCAGGATGCCCGGGCTCCGAATCCCGTGCCTGGACAGGGCAGCGGCCATCACCGGCGGCATGGACAGCGGCATGCTGAAGGGCTGCACTCCCGGGGGCGGGGGTGAGTACTTTTTCATGGGGGGGCTGGACGAAGGCATGCTCAACCCGGGCGAGGCTCTCCGGTGCGAGGACTGGAACTTCAGGGAGGAAGGAGAGTTCCCAGCTGAGGGCGGTGAACTCCGCTTGTTCACGGTCAGGTCCACCGGCTCCATCTGCATCCCATGCGACAGGACTTCCGGGGTCTGAAAGAACTTATCGGATAATGGCGTGGAGTAGATGACTCCATACTTGCTGGACTTTATGGACTCCATGTAATTCGATGGGTAGGACTGTCGGAAAGGAAAAACAACATGGGAACAGCCCAGTAAGTACATTTGCTTCAGGCACAAATTGAGATGCAAAATTCTACAACAAGGTTATGCAAGAGAAGCCTTGTGGGCTTTTATCACTAGAGTCAGCGCTGAGGTTCACCAAGAACCAGCCAAGCCAAGTAACCTCGTTGCTCTTCTGATGGCGTTTCTTAACTGGCAGGAAAGGCCCTCTCTAGCTTTAGGTGTATCCGAGCGGCAAGGCACTGGACATTTCTCATAATGTACTTTTTATAACGTGAAGAAACAGAACTGCACGTGGGCCTGAGCCACTGACGAATCCGTGCCTGGGACATCCAACAGTCCTGATTTGCCCGGGACTATCTTGGCTTTAGTCTTAAAGTCCTATAGCCTAGGAAATGCCTCAGTCCCAGGCAAACCAGGATAGTCAGTCACCCTACACGCCTATACACTGACAGCCACCCACACTAGGGCAATGATGTCTTTTTTTTTTTTTTAATATATTTTATTGATTTTTTACAGAGAGGAAGGGAGAGGGACAGAAAGTCAGAAACATCAATGAGACATTGATCAGCCGCCTCCTGCACGCCCCACACTGGAGATGTGCCCGCAAGCAAGGTACATGCCCTTGACCGGAATCGAACCCGGGACCCTTCAGTCCGCAAGCCGACGCTCTATCCACTGAGCCAAACCGGCCTATGCTCTATCCACTGGCCAAACCGGTCTCGGCTGTTCAATGGTCTTATGCACAGTTCGAATGAAGGTATAGAAGACGACTCAATGTGAACATTTGTGGGTAACACAGAACTGTAAGAAACAGCTAATATATTAGGACTCAAATCAGGCCACTTCATACTTGAAATGAGGCCCAGTGTTCTCTACATCTTGTTCCCCACTCTCAAAAGTTAAGCTAAGAAGATATTGAAAGAGAGACAAAATGGTTTGTTCACCCCCCCAAAAAAAATCTAAGATCTGTTCTACAATTGACCTTCTTTACCTTTAAATACCCTTCTCTCTTCTAATATAAGGATAGCCTAACTCATCTACCAGCTTTAAATATAAATCAATCACAATAATTGCATATTCTGGGCCACGGAGTTCACTAAAATTGCTCCATTCCTTAACTGTAATTTAAAAATGAATCTTTGTTGTAGAATGCTTTAAAAGATTAAACACCAGCCACTTTCCATTTTAGGGAAATTTTTAATAACCACATGTATAATCCTGCAGAAAATAACTCGTATTTGAATGTTTTACAGTGAAAGTGATAAGCAATGTACTGTACCTCTCCTTCCAGCTCTCTTAAAAACATTTTATTTATTTAATAACCTTGGTGTGTATCAGTCTTCTGGCTCTTAAATCCTATGTGGTTATGATTCTGAGGCAATACTAGCTCATGACGCAGCTGAGAAAACCCACCCCTGGAGACTTGTAATTAAATGACGGAATGCACTGTTCATTTCTGAGCCTCCCCGGACCTCCAGCGGCCACTATGGTGAGTTGTAAGTCTTGGTGGGGTAGCAGTGGCTTTGGCTGGACTTGGGACAGAGATTACACGCTTTCCCCTCTGGGTCTTGCTGGATGGCTCTCCACCTGGCTGTGCATCAGAATCACTTGAGCTGTTGTTGAGATGCAGGTGCCTGGCTTCTACTGCGGGCCTACCGAGCACCAGCATCAGGCAAAGGCCGTAGGCAGTACTTATGTTCATCTGATTTTGATGTCAGTTCCTTATCTTTAAGATGAAGTGCTTTGTTCTTCTGTCCTTTCTTTATCTATAGCATCAGAATCTGTATGGTCTAGAACAGGGATGCCTGCAGCCCGGTACACGGTGAACATACCATGCTTTAAAATAGATGTGTATTTAAACGCATACGGATAAACTTCCTTTTATAGTAGTGATATAACACTCCCTATTAAAAATTATGCTAACAAAAGCAATTCTATAAAAGAGGGCAGGAAATATTGCTAACTAAATATCAGAAGTACAGGTGCCATCAGGATGTGCCAAAGCTCCTCCTTGAAGGCTGTGAGGCTACAATCAAAAGTGGATTCAGGGAGGTAGCCTATGTGTGAGCTTCAACACCCTGCCGACCCTTGATCCCTTCTCTTCTCCTACAAGGAGAGCAGGTAACGGGCTTGATCCTCCTAACCGGGGCTTCCCAAAGTCCCCGGGGATCTTGTTAGACTGTAGGTTCTCAACGACCGGGAGGCGGCAGAAGGGGCACAGACCGCCTTCTGAACGGCACAGCTCTCAATAATGGCGATACAGAATAGAAATACCAACTCTTAGTATTACAATCTGGGATGTCACTTAAAAACAACTTAAAGAGGGGAGGGAAGAATATGCATTCATAAATCTGCCTATAAGCAAGGACACGAAGGAAATAAAATCAGGAAATCCAAAATATAGAAGTTGTTTTTTAAAACAGCTTTGAGTTATGTATAGAGGATCAACTGAAGAAAAGACTATTTCTAACTTTCTTTAGACCCAGGCACCCCACAAGGTGTGAGGGCCTCAAACATACAGCAATATTAACATTAAGTATATTTAAACTGAAATGTTGAAAGAGGCACAAGACTCACTAACAAAATAAAAACTACATTCCTAACCGGTTTGGCTCTGTGGACAGAGCGTCGGCCTGCGGACTGAAGGGTCCCAGGTTCGATTCCGGTCAAGGGCATGTATATACCTTGGTTTCGGGCACATCCCCAGTAGGGAGTGGGTAGGAGGCAGCTGAATCAATGTTTCTCTCATTGATGTTTCTAACCCTCTAACTCTCTCCCTCTCCATTCCTCTCTGTAAAAAAAAAAAAAAAATCAATAAAAAATATTTTAAAAAAATTACAAACTATGTACAAATGAGGGTTTAAGGAAGTTAATTAAACACAGGGCTGGGGGGGAGGGATCTCCCCTGGTTCTAAAGTTTAATCTGCTTTACATATAAATTCTCTAAAGTGCAAAAGCTCTGATACTAGAAACAAAACCTTCAGGAAATGAGAGGCAGCATTAGTAGTCTCTCTAACTCACCAAGACGTAGCTTCTCCCTCATTTCCAGCCCTGTTCTTCCCAGGGCTCCCTATGACCTAGATTTCAATGCCAAGTTATTGGCAGCTCAATGGGAAGCAAAACGAGGACACACTTTCATTGCTGTCGTTGCCGGCTCTTTCTATCAGTGGGTGAGCTGAAGGAATTTAGGACCCGGGAGGTTGGCAAATTTAATAATATTCCTGGGTTTCTCACGCCGTAAAGTGAAGAGACAGCCATTCAGAAAGCCACGTACTCCAGACACGATGCAGTTTTGCTGAGAGTCTGCTCTCCAGCGAATGCCCGCTGTGCCCTGCACTGCCTGCTGTGTGGTGTTGGTGAGGCCCCAGGCTCACAGTCAGCAGACACCTTTGGGCACCCAGCAGAGCACACCATGAGCCCTTTCCAGTCCTCACACCGTCTCACCAGCAAATTTCCTAGCAACGCTTATCAGAGCCTCCTGAAGATCGGGGTGGAGCACGCAGCTACCGCACTCAGCTCGCCACAACCCGGCTCCCCAGAGTGGAAGGACTGCTGCAGGGTTTGCTCCGGGCGTGCACACCCTGGTCAACAGTTGCTTCTCTCTGTTCCAGACCATTCCTGCCTTCTAATGAAGCAATGCAAGTAGGCGTGGCCACACGGGCCCCTTAATCCAAATCAGAGGCCAGTGTAGCAAAGCGCCTCTGGCCACTGAAGGACATCCAAGGCCACCCTCCCCTCCCCCTTCCCTACGCTCAGCCAAGGAGGCTCCGTGTGCCGGAGCCCAGCAGCCTGAGGACAGGGCTCCCGCAAGGGATTCTCCCCCTCCTTCCGTCGGGGGGTGGTACTGGGTTTACTTTCCAGAAAGGTTTGGTTTGGACACTTCTGCAAAGCTATCACTTTAGACTCAAGTGAGAATTTCCAATAGTTTCTTATTTTATTGGGAATACTTCGGGTGAGGTTTCCAGTACAAGACAGTTAAAGCGGATCAAATCTCTATTTCTCTCTTCATGAAAATGAAAAAGAAGTGAACATCCGTGACAGGGCGATGGCCAGTCAAAGGAATCTTCATACCAAGGGTGGGGCTCCCAGGGCAGAAGGGCGGGGTGCATGTGCAAACACACACTCTGGAAACTGCAAATGTCATGCCTCTCTGTGCAAACACAAGCAGAAAGCTCTCTTTCTACCAGGTACGGGAGAGTGCGAAAAAGTTTCTGCAGAGGGACGGTTAAGTGCTTCTCAATCTGTCAGGAGTCTGTTAGATAACCATTTTCATTTTTTTTAAAAAAGAAAAAGAAATGTACTTTCTTCAAAAGTAACCTTCCGATAGGGGCAGAATAAGAAAGAATACTTTTTTTAAAAAAAAATTTGTTTTCTTTCTCACTTCCTGAGTTAAATTCTATAACTCTCTTTGGAAATGAATGGGTGAAAACAAATTTCTTCACATGTGCATTTTATATTCATTCATTCGGTGTCTATGGTTTATACATTATAATCTCCAATTTTACAAATAATAATTAAAAAAAGAAAGGCTCAGGCAGCTGCTGACAGTTTTGCCCACTTTGCCTTGAGAGTAAGTAGCAGAGACCCAGGCACAGACCCGAGCAGACAGGGTCTCCTCTCCTGATTCTTGCAATTTCTAATGAGATAGTATCAAGCCTGACTGTTGGTGAAACAAACTAATTTCTGTAAGAGTTAGCTAAAGTTGCAAACTCGAGCACGAAGGAGAAAAAGGCCATTCATTGCAAAAATACGTCTCTATATTCTAAGTTTATGTATTAATATTCAAGTGCAGTTTACTTCCTGTTTTCAGTTAAGTGCATTCTCTTGCATTTAATTATATCATAACTAACTTAGCAAAGTGCATCTTCCTTCTGAGCTTTGAATTGGGCTCTGGAGCCCGCTTCTTTCCGTACTTGATGAAAAGCGCTGGACGTACACTGCATAGTAAAATGGTTCTGCATCGTTTAGAAAACTAATCATACTCTCCGGTACGAGAAGCCTATTCATATTTTAAGGGTATAACCAATGGAGAGATCTTACACCTTCATTGCCCTCCACCATGATCATGCCATCGTTGGGGGAACGGCTGAGGAATGCGATGACAGCACTGAATAACAGCAAAAGTCAGTTCCCTGTTTTGATGAATAAAACTCGTCTTGCCCAGTTATCATATTCAGACACTCAGTTGTCCCGTTATTTCGCTGGGATGTAAGTGCTGTTTCCTTAAAGCCGCTCTGATTTAAGTTTTCACTGCGCCTGGCGATATACCCGTCACTGGCTTAGTAACAGCCGTGGCAACTCAGTTCCAAGGGCCGCTGACTGACCCCCGTGTGTTGTATAATAAACATTTTTTGGCAGCAACCTCCACAGCCGATGCATAAGGATGATCTAATTTTGCAGGCGTGTCATTACCAGCCTTCTCGTATGCAACTCAGGCCAAGTGTTTCCCCCGTGAATGTTTTTCGAGCCCGGGGAAGAAGAGAGCAGGGGAGAGGGGAGTGTTGCCTTGTGACTTCATATTTGCTAAACCAGATCCCCTCAAGCCTGAGCCACTCCCTGCTCTGCGGCGGGACACACCTCTCTGCTGTCACCCAGGGCCCATCAACACTCGGACTAATGACTCGCCTCCCGGTGGCCCCAAAGCAGCATCCAGAGGGGTTCGGCTCGCAGAGGGGCCGGCTTAGCACCAGGTGTTGACAAAGACACGGGACATATTCCCACCCACCTAGACTCTTCCACGTGAAATAAAATCCCTCCTCACCGCCAAGGCCTTGCTTTCACTAGCTTCTCTGCAGCCATCTCTCCCGCAGGCATAGCTCCCTATCGCTGCTGTCCTCCTATTTTAAGCAAACCGTTTTATTCTTCATACACTTATTTTTACATGTAAAAGGACGGAGCAGTTGTTACTTTATTTTCATCTTTTAAATCAGCTCTATGAAACACACCCTAAACACAGTATCCACCCAGTGGAATATCTTTTTTTTCTTCCACTATTAAAACATAAAAAACCTCCCATATGCTTGAGAAACTTTTCTATGTAATAAGGATGGTGATCTTGAGTAAACAAATAAACAAACAAAACACGTAAATCACCGGCATCATATTCTTTTAAAAAAATATATATTTTTTATTTATTTTTTTACAGAGAGGAAGGGAGAGGGACAGAGAGTCAGAAACATGGATCAGCTGCCTCCTGCACGCCCCCTACTGGGGATGTGCCCACAACCAAGGTACATGCCCTTGACCAGAATCGAACCTGGGACCTTTCAGTCTGCAAGCTGATGCTGTATCCACTGAGCCAAACTGGTTTTGGCTGTATCATATTCTTCTTCTTTTTTTAAAATCTTTATTGTTCAGATTATTACATTTGTTTCTCTTCTACCCCCCCTCCTCCAATAGCTCCCCTCCATCCGGCTCCCACTCTTGCCTCTACCCTTACCTTCCCCTGCATTGTCCTCATCCATAGGTGTATGATTTTTGTCCAGTCTCTTCCTGCACCCCCCTCACCCTTTTCCCCCTGAGAATTATCAATCCACTCCCTTTTTATGCTCCTGATTCTATTATATTCACCGGTTTATTCTGTTCATCAAATTTTTAGATTCACTTATTGATAGATATGTATTTGGTGTTCATAATTTTTATCTTTACATTTTTCTTCTTCTTCCTCTTCTTAAAGAGTACCTTTCAGCATTTCATATAATACTGGTTTGGTGGTGATGAACTCCTTTAGCTTTTTCTTATCTGTGAAGCTCTCTGTCTGATCTTCAATTCTGAATGATAGCTTTGCTGGGTAGAGTATTTTTGGTTGTAGGTTCTTGCTATTCATCACTTTGAATATTTCTTGCCACTCCCTTCTGGCCTGCATAGTTTCTGTTGAGAAATCAGCTGACAGTCGTATGGGTGCTCCCTTGTAGGTAATGAACTATTTTTCTCTTGCTGCTTTTAATATTCTCTTTGTCTTTTCCTCTTGGCATTTTAATGATGATGTGTCTTGGTGTAGTCCTCTTTGGATTCCTTTTATTTGGGGTTCTGTGTGCTTCCTGGACTTGTGAGTCTAATTCTTTCACCAGACATGGGAAGTTTTCAGTTATTATTTCTTCAAATAGGTTTTCAGTATCTTGCTCTCATGGATGTATCATATTCCTGATACAGATGTCTTAGAGGTACATTCAGATATTGCTTCCTCATCATGATAAACACTGCCCACAAGTTTTGAACAATAATGTCCCTAAGAGCAGTTGGACCTGGAGGGAGGTGCCACAACGGGACCACCATCTGTGATCCTCTTAGGCCTGCGTCTGAGCTCTGTGCCGCGTGGAATGACAGCCCTTGGACCAGACAGCTTTACAGCAAGAGCTGAACATCAGCTCTGGCCACACGGAAGAGCACCATCGAGATCCAGAGCAAGCACTGGAGTTGGGGGCAGAGGTTTGCCACTGGTCTGGGTCGTTCCCTGCGGGAGGCCCGGGCACATAAGAGGGAAGAGGCCAGACTGTGGGTGCCATGCCAGGCACAGGCTGCTGCAGCAGGGAGCACAGCCCCAGGCCAGCAGAGGAGCCTGGGGAGCAGGATGCCCTGTGACTTCCCGATTCCCATCCTCTGGGCTTCATCATTGTGCTTTAGTTCATTTTTTTACTATAAAAAAAAATCTACATTCAAAAAATTAAAAAATATACAATTAATTTTAAAATGTCCCTGGGTATACATTAATGTTAAAAAACAACAACAAAAAAAGAAGAAGCCAAAACCGGTTTGGCTCAGTGGATAGAGCATCGGCCTGCGGACTGAAAGGTCCCAGGTTCGATTCCGGTCAAGGGCATGTATCTTGGTTGCGGGCAAATCCCCAGTAGGGGGCGTGCAGGAAGCGGCTGATAGATGTCTCTCTCTCATCGATGTTTCTGGCTCTCTATCCCTCTCCTTTCCTCTCTATAAAAATAATAATAATAATAAAAAAATCAGTCTAGCCAAACTTTTTTTTTTTAATTTTAATTTTACTTTATGCTGAGACCAATAATCCTGAGAGCTCCCACTAAAAAAACCTGGAAACTGAGGAGCTTTTTGTAAACCTACTTGTGTGGTGGGAAGATTTTCCTGTGGCCCAAGTTCCGTGCTGACCGTACATTGAAGGATGTGGGACACAGGCCTGAAGGAAGCATAGGTCCCACTTACTAAAGGATGCACAGTTGCTAGGAAGGTATTAACCTCACCGACTACCGGGGCCTTAGGGAAAAATTTACCTGTCAAAGGCCTGTTTGGTAATGAGGAACTTCAATGAATAACATAACACACGACAACAGCATTACCACGTGGAATAAATAAGGAAATGTTCAATTTTGGAAAACTTACCACCGAGACAGGGTCCATGGCCTCTTGCTTGACAGGAACTGGGTCAAACATGAGCATTCTTTTAAGTTAAGCTTTCTAGGGTGCTCTGGTGTTGGGCCTAGAAAACAAAACAAAGTGTCCATCTCAATCCCAAGGTTACTTTACATAAAAACGAGTAAAAATAAAACATAATATTTTACCTCACTCCCCTTCTCGGCTCCCTCCTCTCCCCCGCCGCCCCCGGGATGGCTGGAATTTGTTTCCCTTACCTATGAAAGATGCCCATTTTGTATAATTAAAGCCAGACTCCATGGTCAAAACCAGAGGAGAGCCAATTGGCATTCCTAACTCAAATCCATAAACCCAGACGTTTCTGGAACAATAGTAAAGCCCCTTCCAAGAAGTAAATCTTCCTGAAGACCGTAGTGCAAACTCAACAGAAGTTCACAATATATAGGAGTGTCAAAACATTTTTCCTTACAGAAAGATCAGGGGTGTGGGGAGAAAGACAAGCAAAAAGAAAACCTAGAACCAACCATCATTAATATCTTTGTTTTTTTATCCTTAAATATTTAAAAAGTATATTTTTATTGATTTCAGAGAGGAAGAGGGGGAGAGAGAGATAGAAATATTCCTGATGAGAGAGAATCATGGGTCGGCTGCCTCCTGCAAGTCCCCCACTGGGGATCGAGCCCACAACCCGGGTACACGCCCCTGACTGGAAATGAACCCAGGACCTTTCAGTTTGCAGGCCAATGCTCTATCCACTGAGCCAAACCAGCTAGAGCTCCTTACGGATTTTTTACATGGGATTATAGTGTGCACAAATTTTAGTATCCATGATTTCATTTGATAGTTTATTAGGAAAATGTTTCTTTCAATAAGCATGGCTCCATACTATCAAATTCAGTATGCCAAATCAGTTTATATAAACTGTCCCTTTTTACTGGGCACTTAAGTTGCACATCCTTAATTTTTAAAATAAGTTTTAGTCTTGCATGACAAGCATGGACATTTTCCAAAGCATATGATGTATCATCATTCAGCAAAGATTTCTTATAGGTACATCCGGATATTATTTCCATCAATAAAACAGAACCCATTTCCCAATCCCAACATTTCTACCAGCAACGTGTATTATCACTTAAAACAAACAAACAAAACAAAACCAAATCTTGCCAACTTGCTAGTATCAAAATAGCCTATTATTTTTACTCTAAATTGATTCAATTACTGAATTAAAATCTATCATTCACATTTCTTCTTTTAAGAAATGCCTATTCAGGTCTTGAATTACCAGCTCCCCCTCTCCCAACTCTTATTGTTTCCTAAGCACTTTTTTAAAAAATATATTTTATTGATTTTTCACAGAGAGGAAGGAAGAGGGACAGAAAGTCAGAAACATCGATGAGAGAGAGACATCGATCAGCCGCCTCCTGCACACCCCACACTGGAAATGTGCCTGCAAGCAAGGCACATGCCCCCGACCAGAATCGAACCTGGGACCTCCCAGTCCGCCATCCACTGAGACAAACTGGTCTCAGCCTAAGCACTTTTTATATGTGAAGAATATTAGCTTGTATTCACTGCCATTCTTTTGCAAACTTCTCATTAGAGAATCAGACACTCTTCAGCCGGATGCATCTTGTCCTGGTTCCATCTTTCTCTTCTCTGCCTCTAACATTCTGCTCGTTACCCATGTATTTTCCTTCTTTGTTCTATGCCAGTCCACGAGTAGCACTAGTCCACATAAAGCCAACAACTGCTCCCTCACAGGACAAAACATTCGGTCTGCTCGTCCCCAGTTGCACTTCACAGCTGGTGGAAGCCCGCTGCTCCTCAGATCTTGGGCGATCTCTTCAGGCACTTACTATCACGTCTGGTTTACATGTCAGAGGCGAAGTCCTTCTAGACCACTTTGGTTTGGGTGGAAAAGTGAACAAGTTCTAGACTGAGTTCTCCCTGAAAGCACTGTGCAGTCCCGATTACTTCCAATGGTCTAGCATTGAAACTACCATCCCCACCCTCCCTCCACCTCCTGACAGTAATCCGGGTCTGCTGTGTCCACGCCCTGCGGGTTACACTGAGACATCCCCACACACCACTATAAAAGTCATGCCGTGTTGGTCTTGTGTTTCGCTGCTTCCTTGAAGAAAGCCTCTCCTGGCTCTTGGGACAACACGTGAGTATCATTTTTAACTCCACAGAAGGCCCTGACTTCAAAACCCCATCGTCCTACATCATAGAATGTAGTACTGTGATCTGTGAACACACTCTGATACCAGGGTGCTCAAATCAACGGTGCCGCCACCCTCAGGTCTTCCAGCAAGAACCAACCCCAACCCCCAGGGAAAAACGGATGATTTCACGATGAAGGATGAAAACCCCTTTCTGTGCTTGGAGATCTATCCTTAACCTGTTCCCGGCGTAGCAGCTGTACAGATAGATGTTCCTAAAAACTGCTGTCCAGTGTCCTATACTGGACCTGAAACAAAAGATGTGACAGGTGCTTGTATCCATCCATGAGGTCAGATACTTCAGCAGCCCTGACCCAGGGCGGGCCGCCCCTCCCCCAAGCACTTTAAATGGAATTAATCCTTAGAGATGCAACCACTCCTCGGACTGTATCTTGATGAAAATCCTCCTACGTGAGAGCCCTCCTCTTCTCAGGTGTCTAAGGAAAGAGCCCTGGTCAGGAGACTCAGGAAAGGCATCTAGCCCTCCCGGGGGGCAATTCCTTTCACGTGTAAAAGAATCTCTCTTCAATCTACTTCCTAAACATCTGTTTAGGAAAAGAAAATGAGAATTAAAACAAAGCAAAGCAAGCTCTAAATAGTTTATATCAATAGGTATGCACTCTAATTTTTTTAAATATGTATTTTATTGATTTTTTTTACAGAGAGGAAGGGAGAGGGATAGAGAGTTGGAAACATTGATGAGAGAGAGACATCGATCAGCCGCCTCCTGCACGCCCCCTACTGGGGATGTGCCCGCAACCAGGATACATGCCCTTGACAGGAATCAAACCCGGGACCTTTCAGTCTACAGGCTGAGGCTCTAGCCACTGAGCCAAACCGGTTTTGGCAATGCACTCTAATTTTTTGATATATATCCTGTACAAAGAGCATTAAATTTGTTGGTCTCAACTTCTGGAACACTACCAGGCACTTGCCTCTTTGCTCACATGACGTTTCAGAAGTAACAGAGTTGTGTATCACCACCCTATTCAGTCCTCTGTGCTTTATTAGAGGTCAACTCCCCCCCCCCCCCATACCCTAAAAAACATCCTCGGATTAAAGCCACTGTTGAGATTTCCCAGCTGCCTATTCCTCCCTGAGATCTCTTTAAGCCCCGGGTCATTTCCCCACTGTATGGGGAAGAGCAGTCCTAGCCTCTGCTCACCTCACCTGCGCCCTTTCCTCCCAGGGAGCGCAGCCCAGTGGAAGTGAGATGATGGGCTCCGGAGTTCATTTTGGTTCAAATGCTAATGCCACCATTTAGCCCATAAAGCCTTAAATCAATTTTCCTAACGACCCCCGAATCCATTTAGAAAGGAATTACACATCAACCTGCTAGTCCTCGCATCACTTTAAGACATGACTTATGTTACTTTCATTCTTTAGTTTTTATGTTTTGTCTAAATTTAAGGAAATTAGTGCGCTGCAAGACTCGCAATCCTGAGAGAGAAAAGTCTAATATATAAAGTATCTGTTTAACCCAACCGGACTCACTTTTATTTTAAAAAAAGAGCTGTCAATGGGTGTTTCCCATTTGTTCAGAATGGTGCCTTAGAGAAACTCAGAGTGATGAAGGGAATATTTCTCATTACAGAAGTATTTGGGCTAATAAACGAAGAAGGAATGGGAGGAGCAGAATACCTCATTTTGAAACTCCTAGCTAAATAATGCATCACTGGATAACGACAACAACAAATTCTGTGCAAAGTTCAAATGTCACTAGGAACAGAATGGCATCTCACAGCACAAGGTTCCCTAACTTGGTAGCTTGTAAAAATGACAGGTTATGCTTTTGGTGCTAGTCATGGGAGATGGGACACCATAGAGGACATGAAAAGAAAATGATGTACCTCAATCTGTTAACGAGGGCTTCCCGGGAGTGCGGGTGGGAAGGTGACAGCTTGATGCACACCCGTGTGCCAACTTTAAAGTGAATTCTACAACTAAGCCTTTCAATAAAAACACGAGAGGGGAGGCTACGCTAGAAAGGAACCAAACTTAGGAAGAGAATCCAACATATGAACACAAATCAGGATTTGGTGTATTTGCCCAAAGCCCGTAGACCTGCCCCCCACCGTGCTTACCTCTGGGTAGACCACTCGGCCACTAGTACCGACTTATCTTTGTGTCAGAGAAGAGAGACTGCGATGTCTCCACCGTGCCTTGCTTAGAACTGAGAAGCAGCCAGAACACATGAATAACTGAAGTCTCTCAACTTCGTGGCTTTATTCCCCCACCAGCAACTCCGTACTCTGGGGATGTTACCATCATTTTTAAAGAATGCTAAAAAAACTACAAATTCTGCAGGAAATCTGTTACACAACACTGGCAGCAATCTCAAGTCCGACCAGTAGGTGGCGCGCTAAAACAGGCATTATAAGACACTGGCAGCCAAATGGGTTTGCCAACAGTCAGGGTCTTTAAACCTCGTGGGTTTTCAGCAGGCTCCGGAATTCTGTTAACTATTTTATGTGGGTATCACAGACAGGAGGAGGCCCCAAATGTGGTTCTGTTTTTTTTTCTTACAACTATTTTCCAATCATAAACACATTTACATCTTGGTTGTATGTTGCCTGGCAGAAATATGTTCTAAACTAAGCAATCCCAAGATAATGAAACTGCTTTAAAAGAGAGAGGAAAAAAAAAAAGGGCAAAACTGGTTTAAAAAAAAAACTTTTAAGTTATTGAGGTGCTTAAAAGGAAAAATATAGAAACACCATCATTGCCAAGATAATTTTCCATAACTGGAGCAAATGTCATCTTTCCCAACTGTGTTATTTTGCTGGGAAGGGCCAAGACAGCTGGGTTTTCCTCTGAAAGGAAGAAACACATTTCTCTTCGTACGCTCTCCACTTTTACTTCTAACTTTTCAGATGTTGGAATAAAGGTCAGATTTTTTTTTTTACCAAGACGGAAAACGGCATGATCATGCATTAAAAAGAAGCTTCAGTGGATCATTTACACGACGTTTCAGAAGTTAATACAGTTGCGTGTCACCACCCTATTCAGTCTCCTGTGCTTTATGAGGGCACAGTGTGCTACAGGGCTTAGAAGCACACACAGCCCTTAACGTGCCGCGGTTATGATTTATCAAATCTCCTTTCAAAGTTGCTTGTCTAGAAGACAGAGCATGTTTATTACGAAAACAACTTTATAAATGACTCCCCCTTCTTTAGAAGTATGAGAGAGAGAGAGAGAGAGAGAGAGAGAGAGAGAGAGAATATGAAGGCCAACAGAATGTGTGCCTGAAGCAGTTTTTTGGTGACATAGCAGGATTTGCCTCTGACAGTCTCCCTTCTCATCATCTTTCTTCTTTCCTTATATTCTCAAAGGGTCCCTGCACCATCCTTCCCAACCCAGCCTGACCCGACCTAAGACTCCAAAATCCCTCCCTCCCTCAAAGCCAATCTGTTTCCTAGCTGACCTCAGCCAGGTGTAAGAAAAACAGTAGGATCAAATCAACACATCTTCTATAAATGCCCCATACTCCACTGCCCCCCGCCCCAGCTTTTAACTCTCCCAAGCATTTGGATGTTAAAGGAGGAAGCATTCCCTCTTCTCCCCCCTGCTCCCACCACACACACACACACACACACACACACACACACACACACACACACACACACACTCGTTACTCCCCAAAGGAACTTCAGGGGGAAAAAAAGAAAAAGAAAACCCAACAAACCAATCTCTGTGGCGTGTGTGTGTGTGTGTGTGTGTGTGTGTGTAATTCTTGGCCAGGAAGAGGACCAGGACAGGCAGGCAATATCCCTGTAGCTAAACTTCCTTTCCAAAGAAACTTTCCTTTCTTCACTGCTGGACCCAAACGCTTTAAGCTCCCGAGGAGCTGAATACTTAATGGCAGCTGCTCGGCCAGGCCCAGGAGGGGCCGGCCAGGCCCAGGAGGGGCCGGCAACAGATGTGAGCAGGCGTTTTGAAGTTGGAGGCTCTTTTCAGAACAGCCGAAGGCTGGCACCTACCTGGAAAGGCGTCCCGTGTTCATATCACTTGATGACTTCCACCTCCCTCAGTCTTCTCTCTGGTTGTTTGAAAGGGGTGGGTGGGTGGGTGGGTAAATCCACGGAGTATTTCTAAATCGTTGCCCCTCATAAATTAGTAATTTTTTTGCATCAAGATGCTTTGTAAAGGGGGAAGAAGTTAATTATTTAGTTTCAGATTAAATATAATGATCCGGTGAGCAAACAATCCACCCTCTCTCCTCTCTGGGCTAACGAGCCACCCAATTTTACTTTCCTGCCTCCACCCATCTGCTCCACCCTATGGAGAGTTGCCAAGGCGAGTCCAACTTGTCCAAACAGGACATGGCTTCAGATAAGATTCTGCCCACACCCTGTACTTCGGGAGAGACCGAGTGAAGCAATTGATTTTGCATGTAAATAAGGACAGGTGCAAAGGTAACCACCAGGCACAATCCCTACTACACTTTAGCAGGAGGAGGCCCGGCCAGGCAGGGCTGGGGGTGGGGAA